>MU556391.1:0-13378 GCA_024362625.1 Silurus asotus
TACAGAGAATTTTACTAAACCATTTACTAAATATCAATGCACTCATTCTTTTTAGTCTTTAATCCACTCTGGTGTATAAACACCTCTTGTTCTTTATCAGGCTGATGATGGAAATGTCTTGAACTATGCAGCTGTGAGTTTTGCTAAGAAACCTTCATCCTCCAGAACATCCAGAGACCAGAGACCTGAAGACGTTTATGCACAAGTTCAAATCAAATAGATCCAAAAAAATGAGTTCAGACTTGAAAATCAATAGAAATTGAATTATTCCCCAGTTTGTAGACAAACGTGTCATATTTTAATCAGAAAACAACATTAGTGCACATGATTTCTAGAATGTAAAAATATATTTTTGTTGGATCCTGAAGATTAAATCAGAAAATATCTCATTTTGAACATTTGACCTAAACTTTTATTATGGAATTTATTTTGCATGGGAGCTTTATAAAGATTAGAGATGATATAAATCTCATGAATGTTGTAATGACTTTAGATCAGTTAAATATTTTATTTGTACGTCTGTAAACGCAATCTAAAAAACTAAGAGCTTTTATGTGTAACAGTGCAGGATGAGGAGAAGATGCTTTTGTTTGTCACACATACAATACAAATCCCTGGTTATTAGTGTCAGAGCACAGGCTCAGTATATAATATATATATAATAAATAATACAAAAAACAAACGTCCCCTGACCTTCATTTTGTGTTTATGTAAAATGTCTATGTAAAATGTCAGTGTATAAGCTGCATAAGAAGAGACGCGGTAGAGATATTCTGGTTTAGCTTTGTGTGCTTTCGTTACACTGAGCCTATAAAAATATAATAAAGTCTTATTAAAAAAGATGTTTTGTTTCCACATTGAATTTCCACCACAAGATGTTTGACTTTTTCTTTTACAGTGAGGAAGTGCAGATGTTAATAGACTGGTTGCAATTCTAAGAACCTGATTGTCAAAAACAAGACATTTCTTGATGTTTCTCTGCCGAAGAAACCCATGCATTCTTTCAACACCAACTCCATAACAGTGAATGTCCAGCAGCATCTCAGTTTTATGAATAATGGTCTGGTTTGGAAATTGCATCATCTTGGATCACAAGACCTGCACTGAAGAATGAAGATGGCTGAGATGATCACTGGAGTCTCTCTTAACTCCCTCATTGACATTTACAAAACATGCTGCATCTACAAGGTCACCAACATTAAACCAATCACACACATAATCTACCTCTATTCGTCCCACAGTGGAGAAATTTCTCTGTTACAGCAGCAAAGAAAAAGAAATGCAAATTTATAAAAGAATGAAGACATAATATAGTTTACAGTATAAACACAACACAATGTATAAATACATTAATAACAGTGTGTATTATGTTGACTGGTTCACTGGGAGCAGCTTTGATTGTAAAGTCTAATAGCAGCAGGAAGAACAGATCTTCTGTATCGCTCCTTTAGACACTTAGGATGTAACAGTCTGTCAATGAAGGAGCTGCTCAGAGATGAAATTGTTTTATACAGGGGGTGAGAGATGTTCTCCAGCACTAATAATAGTTTAGCTCCCATTCACCTTCACCACAGAGTCAAAAAAGTTCTTCAGTAGCTCTCCCCACCCTCCAAAAGATCTTTGTCTCCTCAGCAGAAAAAGTCTGCTCTGTCCTTTCTTATTAATTGCCCCAGTATTATCTGTCCAGTCCAGTCTGCTATTCAGATGAACACCCAGGTATTTGTCAGAGTCTACTTTCACAAAGTCCTTTCCCTAAATGTTCACTGTTGATGATGAAGTTTGTTTGTGTCCACGAAAATCCACAAGCAGTTATTTGGTTTTCTCCGTGTTTTTGTGGAGGCAGCTCCGATAGCACCACTTGACAAAGATCTGTATTAGTCCTCTGTACTCCCTGTCATCATCAATCAAGATCAGACCGACAATGGCAGAGTCATCAGAAAACTTCTGCAGGTGACAGGTTGCTAAGGTAAACATGAAGTCTGCAGTGTAGACGGTATAGAGGAACGGGAGTAGAACCGTTCCCTGCGGGGCTCCAGTGTTGCAGAAAACTGTCAGACTTACAATCAAGAAATAACATACTGTGCTCGGTCTGTTAGGTAGTCCAGTATCCTGTTAAACAGATGATGGTCCACTTTCATGTACACTTTCTAATCCCTCTGTTTTTGTGGAGGCAGCTCCGATAGCACCACTTGACAAAGATCTGTATTAGTCCTCTGTACTCCCTGTCATCATCAATCAAGATCAGACCGACAATGGCAGAGTCATCAGAAAACTTCTGCAGGTGACAGGTTGCTAAGGTAAACATGAAGTCTGCAGTGTAGACGGTATAGAGGAACGGGAGTAGAACCGTTCCCTGCAGGGCTCCAGTGTTGCAGAAAACTGTCAGACTCACAATCAAGAAATCACATACGGTGCTCGGTCTGTTAGGTAGTCCAGTATCCTGTTAAACAGATGATGGTCCACTTTCATGTACACTTTCTAATCCCTCAGGAGCACAGGTTGGATTTTGTTGAAAGCACAAAAAAAGTAAAAAAACATGACTCTCAATGTGCTCCCAGCCTTGGCACAATGTACACAAAGTGCTGGAACACTATAAAATAAATAAAACAAGTACAAACTTAAAGAGAGCTGCTGCAACAGGTTTCCACTCAGGTGGCACCTAAACTAAACTCTTATGCATACACACTTCTGTCAGCCCGCTTGAGCACTTTCGGCATTGCCGCCTCAATCACAGAGAACACACCCCTTCCAGCCTGCTACACGGAAATGGCATCTAATTTTCTAACACTTATAAGGATGCCAAAATCCTCCAGTCAGTGCCAGATTGTCTTTAGGCTCGCCCTGATCACTCTCATGTGTAACTCTGTTTTGATTGTATTTCTGTTACTGACCCATTTCTCATTGTACCATTCTGTCCTCCGGCTTTCTGTCCGTGCCTGTTTCCTGACTTTCTCCTCAGCTCTGCTCTCCTCACGCTCTACGCTCTCCGACTTCCGGCTCTGCTCTGCTCACGCTCAATGCTTTCCAGTTCCCGGCATGGCTCTCCGCTGCTCACGCTTAATATGCTTCGGTGCCCGGCTCTGCCCTGCTCGCGCTCAACACGCTAAGACTTCCGGCTTGGCATCCTCACCCTCCATGCACTTTGGCTCTACGAATTGGCTCCATGAATTGGCTCTCTGAATCAGCTCCGCACGCTCTCTTTTCTCTCCTGCTCTCTTCGCATCTGCCTTGGATCCTAGAACCTGATCTTTCTAACCAAACAATCTGGCCAACATGGATCCCGCAGATGTACCTGCCTCTAGTGCTCTCTAAAAATCATGGGATTTTTGCGCACAGGTTTTCGTCCCCCCACCTACGCGTGAACCTAAGCTTGCACCACCAGCCCAATTTTCGGGCGACGCAGACGCCTGCCGCTCGTTTATTATGCAGTGTGATCTGATTTTTAGCATGCAGCCCTCTCATTTGGGTATGGAGCGCTCCAAGGTGGCCTACGTCATTTCCCTCCTGTTAGGCGAAGCCCTAAGGTGGGCCACTGCGGAGTGGGAAAGTCAATCGGCCAACTGGAGATCTTTCGGCATTCGGCACAGCTTTTCTGCTGAACTCCGTAAGGTTTTTGGCTCATCTACGCCATGCCAAGATGCTGCCCACTCCCTGATCTTGGCCACTTGACAGCGGATGGGATTGCATAGCATTTTACGATACTTTCCTCCAGGGCCCCTCCTCTGCTGTTAAGGACAAACTCACCGCTCATGATTCACCCCAGATCTGGATTCTCTGATCTCCTTGGCTACACACATCAATTGCCGCATAAGGGAACACCGCCGGGAGCGTGGTTACCCAGCTCAGGCCCTAGATACTCACAGTCCTTCTACTACAAGCAGTTCCCTACCTAATGTTTCGGGTTCTGCCACCCGTTCTTTCGCTTCGCCGCAGGACATGGAAAAGGACGCCACCACCTGACCCCTGCCAAAAAAGAGAAACGTCGGCCGCTGGGTCTATGCCTCTACTGCAGAGGTAAAGGGCACATGGCCACATCCTGCCCAGTAAAAGGCAAGGCTCATCGGTAAAGGGGGAAGCACCCACGAGCCACTCCTTCCCTGCTCCCTCCAAACCTACTATCTTTGTCCACCTTCAGGTTGGCCCCGGAGGCACGGAATTGGCTGTCTTCGTCGACTCTGGGGCTGATGCCAAATTCATCAACCTCAAGCTTGCCCAGCAACTACTAGTCCCCATGAAACCCCTACCTACATTTACATTTACATTTGCGGCATTTAGCAGACGCCCTTATCCAGAGCGACGTACAAAAGTGCTTTAAATCTCTAGTAGTGAATAAATCTTACACTGGTACGAAAGAATACAAACTCAATATAAATATAACTCGAATTCTACAAACTTGGAAAGTGCTAATTTAAGTATTTCAGGAAGAGGTAGGTCTTCAGTCGTCGCTTAAAGATAATCAGGGACTCTGCTGTACGGACATCTAGGGGAAGTTCATTCCACCACCTCGGTGCCAGAACAGAGAAGAGCCTTGAATTGTACTTACCTCTCAATCTGAGAGAAGGTGGTACCAGTCGAGCAATGCTGGAGGATCTCAGACAGCGTGGTGCAGTGCGAGATGTGATGAGGTCACTGAGGTAAGATGGTGCTGGTCCATTTTTGGCCTTGTAGGCAAGCATCAGTGTTTTGAATCTGATACGTGCAGCTACTGGAAGCCAGTGAAGGGAGCGCAGCAGTGGGGTGGTGTGGGAAAACTTGGGCTGATTGAACACAAGTCGTGCAGCTGCATTTTGGATCATTTGCAGTGGACGAATAGCGTTCAGGGGAAGACCTGCCAGCAGAGAGTTGCAGTAGTCCAGTCTTGAAATGACAAGAGACTGAACAAGCACCTGGGCAGCCTGTATGGACAGAAATGGTCGAATCCTTCGGATGTTATAGAGAAGAAATCGACAAGAACGAGCAACATTAGCGACATGTGGGAAAAAAGACAGTTCATTGTCCATAGTTACCCCAAGGTTACGAGCAGTGGCTGAAGGGGAGAGCAGAGAGTCATGAAGTGTTATTTGTAGATCTTGACCTGGAGATGAATCACCTGGGATGACTAGCAGTTCTGTTTTGCTGGGGTTGAGTTTAAGTTGGTGAGCCCTCATCCATAAAGATATGTCTGACAAGCATGCTGAGATCCGAGCGGAAGCTGTGGTATCTGATGGAGGGAAAGAAAAGATGAGTTGAGTGTCATCTGCATAGCAGTGTTAAGAAAACCCATGTGAGGATATGACTTCACCAATGGAGTGGGTATAGAGGGAGAAAAGGAGGGGACCAAGTACCGAGCCTTGTGGGACACCGGTGGTAAGTCTGCATGGGGCAGATGTGGATCCCCTCCATGTTACCTGGTATGAGCGACCTTCCAGGTAGGAAGCAAACCATTTCCATGCTTTTCCGCAAATGCCAAGGCTCTTGAGGGTTGACAAAAGTTTCTTGTGGTTGACTGTGTCGAATGCTGCTGAAAGGTCCAGAAAGATAAGTACAGATGACAGCTCTGCTGATCAGAGCCCTGGACTGCAGCCTTTTAGGCTGGGCCATGCACTGCACTAAGCCTCTTCTCATGGCAGTGGGGAAACAACATCAGGAGTGGCTTTCCTTACTGGTCATCTCCTATCCCCAAGCCCCGATCATGCTTGGGTTCCTTTGGCTTTGAAAACACAACCCACGTGTTGATTGGATGACAGGGCATATTCTGGATTGGGGTGTGCATTGCTTCGGCCACTGCCTCACCCTCTCCCCACCCAAACCACTGCCGTTTGTTACGCTTGAGCACTCCTGCTTCCCAGAACCATTCCCCCAAGGGGCCGCTTGTATCAGTTATCCACCCCAGAGAAAGCTGCCATGAACCAGTATATCCAGGAGTTCCTGGCAGCAGGTATCCGACCATCCTCCTCCCCAGCTGGGGCAGGTTTCTTCTTTGTAGAAAAGAAGGATAAATCCCTGCGACCATGTATCGACTAACTAAATGCGATCACTGTCTTTAACCGTTATCCCTTGCCGCTTATGGCCTCAGCGTTCGAGCTCCTGCAGGATGCCACGATCTTTACTAAGCTGGATCTACGCAACGCATACCATCTGGTGCGTGTCAGGGAGAGGATGAATAGAAGACCGCCTTCAAATACCCCAGCCGGTCATTACGAGTACCCCGTCAGCAGTCTTTCAGGCACTAGTCAACAAGGTCCTCCATGACATGCTCAATGCATTCATGTTTGTCTACCTAATGTGAGTTTCACACCTCCCAAACCTCGTTCCTGGGATACCTGCTTTCAGCTGGTAATATATAGATTGACCCATGGGCCTTTTCTTTGGCTGCTTCCGGTTCTCTTTTTCATACTGAAATGTCAAGCCTGACATGCCCTCGAGAGTTCATGCCATGGAGGAAGAGGAGCCATGCCCTGAGACCACTTTCCAAGTCAGTGCCGGTCCACACCCTTAGTCTCGCCTTGGAGGAGCGGGTCAAAAATGCCCAGGCCAGGGGCCCTGTTCCCGAGGGTTTCCCCACTGGTCTCCTGTTCATCCCTAAGGGTCTCCGCTCTGATGTTCTTCAATGGTGTCACAACTCCCTGTGCTCCTGTCAACCCGGTCAGCCTCGCACCTTGTCTCTGGTCAAGACACGCTTCTGGTGGCCTTACATGGTGAAGGACACCCCGGACTTTGTTGCAGCCTGCCCCGACTGTGCCCAACACAAGAACCCTTGTGGCCACCCCCAAGGTCTTCTTCTGCCCCTTCCTATTCCGAAACGCCCATAGTTGCACCTCGCCATGGACTTTGTTACCGGTCTGCCCGTTTCCAATGGCAACACGGTTGTCATGACGGTCATTGATCGGTTTTCAAAGATGGGCCACTTCATCACTCTACCTAAGCTGCCGTCTGCCAAAGAAACCGCCAAGCTGGCCCTCCAGCACATATTTCGCCTCCATGGTTTTCCCAGAGATATCATCTCGGACCGCAGACCCCAATTCTCGGCTCAGTTTTGGAGAGAGTTCTGCTGCCTGGGCATTTCAACCAGCCTCTCATTTGGGTTTTACCCCCAAACAAATGGACAGACTGAGAGACTCAACCAGGATCTTGAAACTGGTCTCCGCCTCCTTTGCAATCTGCAACCCTCCCCTTTTCCTTTCGCCGCCCTTTTCTTCCGACATTGCCGTCATGGCTGGAGAACGGCCCGAGCAGCCCTGCTCAAGAACAGCATAAGGCATAACGGCATAAGGCCCTCCCGCTTTATCCTGGACCCTGGCCTGATTGGGACTTTCAGGGGGGGGGGTTGGGTACTGTCAGCCAGCTTCACCGAGGAATTCAATCAACAAAGAAACGCCCCCTTCAAACCTGCTGCACGGAAATGGCGTCTAAGATAAACATTTAGATGGATGCCAGAATCCTCCAGTCAGTGCCAGATTGTCTTTAGGCTTGCCCTAATCAGTTTCATGTTTAACTCTGTTTTGATTGTCTTTCTGTTTGTATGATTCTGTCCTCCGGCTTCCCAACCGTGCCTGTTTTCCTGACTCTTTTCTCAGAGCTTAACGGCTCTGCTTTGCTCACGCTAAACGCGCTCCAGTTCCCGGCTCTGCTCTGCTCTGCTCGCGCTCTACACGCTCCGACTTCCGGCTCAGCATCCTCACCCTCTTTGCACTTCGGCTCTCCGAATCGGCTCCCAGAATCGGCTCCCTAAATCGGATCTCTGGATCGGCTCTCCGTTCCTCCGATTCTGGTATTTTAGCTGTTCCTCCTACATGTTTACGCTCTTTGAGTGATCTGGCTTTTTCCTCACATGCACAAAAGCTTTGGAATTCTCTCCCCACTGAGATTAAACAGGCAGAGTATTTTACTGTTTTTAAATCTGCTCTTAAAACTCACTTTTTTAGTATAGCTGAACAAAGTCACTTCATTGCTTCGAAAGGCACTAACTGGAGAGTTGGTAGAATCCGTAATGCGGGTAGAATTCACAATGCTGGTAGAATCCGCAGTTAGGGTAGTCCAGGGTTGATCTGCAGTGTGAACTGTAGATCGGATGGTGATCGAGTGGAACTGGGCTCCTTATAAAGGGGAAACGTTTTGGGATGCTAATTTTGAAGGCGCTATATAAAACAAATATTATTATCATATTATTATTGGCCATGTGTGATGGTCTTGCCCGGGCAGTTATTTTCTGCTGAGTTGCACAATGGAGAACAGGAAATAAGGGAACCCTCATGGAAAATTAAAATAAAACTTCCACAGCATAGTCTCATTATCTCTTTTATTTAAAAACATTTCTTTTTTTAATCTTTTTAAATCAATAAAATGTTTATGCTTTGTAATTGTATAGTGTATAAAAAGTTTATTAAAAAATGTGTATAAAAAGATGACCGTGTGAATGTCCTTAACACATTTCAGCATAAATGTCAATTATGAAATTCCTCCAAAGGAAGCATGCGAGTACGGCCCAGTACCAAAATCCAGACTTAACATAGACATAAAGAGACCCCCTAAACAGCTCTCTTTACATACACAATTCAAGGATAGAAATGTCTACTTATAAAAACAAACTCAACTCAAATGACAAAAGCAAACTTATAAGTTACCCATGAAAAAGGCTTTTCAGCACATCAAAAAGTGAAATCAGTGAAGGTGATGAAGAATGCACAAACTGACTATTCATCTCACAGTTCAATCTTTGTTGAGGTTTAGGAAGTATGCGAGTACGGCCCAGTACCAAAATCCAGTATCCAAAAACAAACTCAACTCAAATGACAAAAGCAAACTTATAAGTTACCCATGAAAAAGGCTTTTCAGCACATCAAAAATTGAAATCAGTGAAGGTGATGAAGAATGCACAAACTGACTATTCATCTCACAGTTCAATCTTTGTTGAGGTTTAATGGTCCTACCAGCCCTAGTACTAACTGTGTCTGTACGAATGTGTTCTGGTTGATTGCAAACTACAGGGTCAACTGTACCCGGAACAGGGTTATTGACTACATGTGAAAGTGGAAAAACTAGCAGGGTTAAGGAGTGCTGAGAGGAACTTTGATCTAACTCATCGTCAGGAGGTAGTCCTTCATCCAATAAATGTGGGATGTTACTTTCTTGTTCAGTGCATACAGAGCTACTACAAGTTTCAGAGTCTGCTTTTGAATTGGAATTGTGCACATCCAAAGAACACTGAATTTCAGACAAAACAACTGAGACACTGTCATCATCAGGGCAGCTGTGCTGATCAGACTGCATAACCCAGTGTGCTGTTCTCTTATCACTCTCGGGATGATCATGCAAGCCTTTAGTCGAATCACTTGAATGGAACTTGAATGGTAAGTCGACTTCATCGTTGTACAGAAAGTTAACAGGGAGTAAGAGATTCCTGTGCACAGTCTTTTCTCTGCCTGTTTCAGTGTCTCTTATGCGATAGACATTAATGGGTAATCTCACGGACATCACTTTGTAAAAGCTGGACTGTAAAGGCTGGACCCAACAGGCAATTTTTCGTTTGCCACGCTCACCGCCGTTCGCCAGAAGGACTCAGGCACCAATGGTCAAAGGTGATCCTTTCACTTTCCAATTGTAGATTTTGGCATGACGAGCTTGCTCAGTAGAACTGTGCTTCTGTGCAATTTTTGCCGCTTTACCGAGATCACATTTGAGTCTGGATACAAAACCTGACTATTTCACAACAGTATTATCGCTGAGAACATGTTGGAACATCACATTGATTGGAAGACGTGGAACTCTTTCAAACATCACATAGAAAGGCGCAAAGCCTGTGGTCTCGTGAACAGTGCAGTTATAACAGAATGTCAGCATCTGCAAAGACTGTGGCCACTTAGCTTTGGACTGGGCAGGTAAAGCTCTTATCACGTTCCCTAAGGTTCTGTTGAAGTGTTCTGTGATCCTGTTTCCCATGGGGTGGTAAGGAGTGTTGTTCGATTTCTTGACACTTGACATTTTCAACAACTCCTTTATTAATTTGCTCTCAAAATTTGGACCTTGTTCCGAATGCACTCTTTAAGGGAATCCGTAAACACAGAAGAGACTCTTCCACAGGTGATGAGCAACCGGTTTTGCAGACTGGTTCTTGCAGGGAAAAGTGAGGCTAATTTAGTGAAATAATCTGTCGCTACCAGAACATCCGCACTCTTGTAACAAAAGTAGAAATCTGGAAGTAAACTCTACATTCCCTTTAACTGAGACAGTGTGATATCAAGTAACTGCAAAATATGAACAGGAAATTATGTTTTTCTCTGTGTAAAAGCAAACCAGTAATTATTAACCACACCCCCAAACAAACCTAAAAGCATTAAAGTGGATTTTAGATTTAAGGTTCTGTAGAAGTGTGAGAGGCTGCCGCGATGCTCTCTCTCTCTCTCTCTCTCTCTCTCTCTGTCTCTTTCATGCAGTTGTTTCAGTTTAATTAAAATAGCATTGTGTTTTCTGAGACTGAGTGTTTTAGCAACGACTCACACTGACTTGTACTGGGTCTCATCAACAGTCCAAATGTTTTCATTTTAGAATTTCAGACTAAATTTCAAAAGAATTGATGTTCATTGTTAAAAATATCTTTAAAAATTATATATAGAATGTTGATATAAGTATTTACACAAACTGTTCTCGAGACTGTATCCAGTGTAAAACACAAAACAGAGAAAGAATTGTTATTATTTAAAGGATAATCTCACATCTTTTGATAGATTAGAAAACACGTCCAAACTTATTCATGCAGAACATTTAGACAAAGTGCTGCTGCAGTCTAGGAGTCCAGCAGTTTCACACCTTTGTTGTAGTAAAACCCTTAATGGCCTCACGCTGGTGTTTGGTTTGAGACGTGTGACTTCTTTTCCATCTCATACCACAGAGTGTATTTCAGGGCTGATGGAAACACAATGAGGTTTAAAGTGAGAGAGGAAAGAAATCATCATGGAGGAAAGAAATATTAGACTTTTATAAATCTACTGATTGGAACATTTCCAGTTAAAGGTTCAGTTACTGAAGTGTGTTTAGTTTGAATATTGTAAACTTATATTTACATTGTCACATTAACTGTTACTGCTTCACCCACTGTGCACCTTTTACCCAAACTACACAAGTTAAATGTGAGAGCTGTCATGTGTACACACATTTTACATCAAGGTTTCCAGTGAAGTTACTAACATGTGTTACAACATCTCTAATGCTGTTATTTAAACAACAACTCAAACAAATTGCTTTTGTCAGAATAAGAGTAAGACTGCATGCAGAACCATTGCGTCACCAAGAACCTAGCAACTGTCTTGTCTTAGCGATCATGTGTTAGTGCAACAAGAGTAAATTATGTGAATTAATCATCTGACGGACAGACCACAAGCTGTACGGGTGGGAAAACACACCTCATCCACCCTCACCCTCAGCACTGGAGCTCCCCAGGGTTCTGTTCTGAGCCCCCTGCTGTGCCCGCTGTACACATATGACTGTGTGGCCACTTCCAACTCCACAACCATCATCAAGTTTGCTGACGACACCGTTGTGGTGGGCCTGATCTCCAACAACGACGAGATGGCCTACCTACAGGAGGTTAAAAACCTGGAGAGATGGTGCCAGAAGAACAACCTTCTCCTGAACGTCAGCAAGACTAAGGAGTTGATCGTGGACCAACCGCTAAACATCTGCGGGACTCCAGTGGAAAGAGTGGACAGTTTCCGGTACCTGGGTGTTCACATCACACAGGACCAAGACAGGTGAAGAAGCCCGGCAGCGTCTGTACCATCTGAGATGCTTAAGGGACTTTAAACTACCCTCTCAGGTGCCTAAGACCTTTTACACTTGCACCATTGAGAGCGTTCCGACGGGTAGCATCACTTCCTGGTTTGGGAACAGCACCATGCAGGACAGGCGAGCCCTCCAGAGGGTGGTGCGTTCAGCAGAACGCACCATCCACACCGAGCTCCCTGACCTGCAGGACATCTACGGCACGCGGTGCAGGACCAGAGCCAGTAAGATTGTGAAGGACCTCAGCCATCCCAACAATGGGCTCTTTTCTCTGTTGTATTTTTCTTTAAATTTTGTTATTATATTTATATTTTTATTCTCCTTTTTACCCTATTTTAATTCCCTCATGCCGGACCGTCGTTAAAAGTATTTTACTGCATGTCGTACCCTGTATGTATGTGTATGTGACAAATAAAATTAGATTTGATTAGATTAGATTAGATTTTTTTTTTTATTTGATTTCATCAACACATTTTCAATTGTAAAACAAGATGGAATTATAACCAATCTGGTCAAGTCTCATTCGCATTCTTGCAAAAAATGTATACGTTTGTAGGTGTGGATGTGAAATGAGAAACATGGTGTTTATTCTGTGCGACTTTAATAAATGATCCTCGTATTTTACATCAACAGATATTTAAAACTGGCAATTGCATTTTGTTCTTTACTGTGTCTCATTTAACAGCAGCTCATTTCCTCCACTCACCCGGTCACTGCCTTTGTGTGTCTGCTGCAGTTATTCAACCAGGAAACTCTTCTCCTACCATCCTACCATCAGGGAAGCGGTTCCGAAGCATTCGAGACGCCACAACCAGACTGTGCAATAGTTTCTTCCCTCAAGCCATCAGGCTACTCAACACACAACTGAACTGAACTCTCACACACACAAACATACACACACACACACACACACACACACACACACACACACACACACAACTGTGTGACTGATCTGTACAAACCAGACTCAACACACATCATACACTTCGCACACCCATGACTCAGCACCACTCACACTAATCATTACCACAAAAATTTTTACATGCTGGTTTTTTGCACATCTTCCAGGATCGCTGCTATTTTGTTCTTTTGCACAATATTCTGTCCACATATTTTTGCAACTTTTCACTTTATCTTGGTTGCTGCTATTGTTTAATGCACAATATTGTTTACATTTTTCTGCTACTGTGCCCCTTATTCTGTTACGACAGGTTTTACTGCCGGAGCTATTTTGTGTTTTGTGTTTTGTATGTTGTCCTGCACTGTCTTGTGTTGTCTTTTGCACTGTCTTGTGTTTTCTTGCACTGTTTGCACCAGTTGCACACATGCACTTTATGTGGCGAGGATCTCCTACTTAGTTCTTGGCCCTGTGTTTTTCTGTTCTGTGACTGTTGTTTTGTGTTGTTGTATGTAGCACCTGGGATCTGGAGGAACGTTGTTCCATTTCACGGTGTACTGCATCAGCTATATATGGTTGAAATGACAATAAAAGCTTCTTGAACTTATACTTGAACTCTTTTTGTCTTAAAGTAGGTCTAAACTCCAACTCAGAACTGAGCAGAATCTTATTTTACATAGAAAACCGTATTCATCAGATTCCTTCTTTCCTGATGTTTTTCTT
>MU556601.1:8469-24582 GCA_024362625.1 Silurus asotus
CTCTCTCTCTCTCTCTCTCTCTCTCACTCTCTCTGTCACTCTCTCTCTCTCTCTCTCTCTCTCACTCTCTCTGTCACTCTCTCTCTCTCTCTCTCTCTCTCACTCTCTCTGTCACTCTCTCTCTCTCTCTCTCTCTCTCACTCTCTCTGTCACTCTCTCTCTCTCTCTCTCTCTCTCACTCTCTCTGTCACTCTCTCTCTCTCTCTCTCTCTCTCACTCTCTCTGTCACTCTCTCTCTCTCTCTCTCTCTCTCACTCTCTCTGTCACTCTCTCTCTCTCTCTCTCTCTCTCACTCTCTCTGTCACTCTCTCTCTCTCTCTCTCTCTCTCACTCTCTCTGTCACTCTCTCTCTCTCTCTCTCTCTCTCACTCTCTCTGTCACTCTCTCTCTCTCTCTCTCTCTCTCACTCTCTCTGTCACTCTCTCTCTCTCTCTCTCTCTCTCACTCTCTCTGTCACTCTCTCTCTCTCTCTCTCTCTCTCACTCTCTCTGTCACTCTCTCTCTCTCTCTCTCTCTCTCACTCTCTCTCTCTCTCTCTCTCTCTCTCTCTCTCTCTCACCCTCTCTCTCTCTCTCTCTCTGTCACACCCCACTCTGTGGACTCTGGGACAGTTTCTTATTAACGCCTTGGGTGGTTCCATGAAATGCTGGAGTAAGAACAGGAGCTTTGAGGATTTGGACTGTAGTTAATATCAACAGCCTCCTACACTGACTCAGGACTACAGTTTGCTCTGATCTCCATCACTGCACCTCAACACTGTTTATCTGTAATAAATGGACATTCAGTGACACCCAGATGAGGATGAGGTTCCTCTTGTATCTGCTCTCAGGTTTCTTCCTTCTGCATCTCAGGGAGTTTTTCCTTCACCACAGTCTCCACCGACTTGTTCATCAGGGACAAACTTACACTTATAAACTCACCACATTATCTGTGTAAAGCTGCTCTGAGACAATGTTCATTGTTAAAAGCTCAATACAAATAAACATGAATTGAAGATAAACTCTGAAAATGAAGCTGAGGAGGTTGAATAAAGGTTTAAACACTCAGCAATGAGAACTAATACAGATTACAGTATCATTCATCATCAACACTCACCTTGTCCAGTTTAGACTCCAGCTCCCCAACATCTCCCTCAACGTCTTCTACAGCAGCCCTGCACATCAACATCATCATCACCATCTCCACCATCACCCACATTAACACCATCACCACCATCAGCATCATTATAAACATCAACACCACCATTATCATCATCACCATCACCACTATCTCCATCATCCACATCAACACCACCATCACTTTGAACATCAACATCAATACCACGATCTCCATCATCACCACCACTATCTCCATCATCATCCACATCAACACCACCCTCACCACCACCATCATTATAAACATCACCATCACCACTATCTCCATCATCACCACCACTAACTCCATCATCATCCACATCACCACCACCATCATTATAAACATTACCATCACCACTATCTCCATCATCACCACCACTATCTCCATCATCATTCACATCACCACACCATCATTATAAACATCATCATTATAAACATCATCACCACCACTATCTCCATCATCACCACCACTATCTCCATCATCATTCACATCACCACACCATCATTATAAACATCATCATTATAAACATCATCACCATCACCACTATCTCCTTCATCACCACCACTATCTCCATCATCATTCACATCACCACACCATCATTATAAACATCATCATTATAAACATCATCACCATCACCACTATCTCCTTCATCACCACCACTATCTCCATCATCATCCACATCACCACCACCATCATTATAAACATCACCATTACCACGATCTCCATCATCACCACCACTATCTCCATCATCATCCACATCAACACCACCCTCACCACCACCATCATTATAAACATCACCATCACCACTATCTCCATCATCATTCACATCACCACACCATCATCATAAACATCATCATTATAAACATCATCACCATCACCACTATCTCCTTCATCACCACCACTATCTCCATCATCATCCACATCACCACCACCATCATTATAAACATCATTATCACCACTATCTCCATCATCACCACCACTATCTCCATCATCATCCACATCAAGACCACCATCATCCCCACTGTCTCCATCATCATCCACATCAACACCATCACCATAATTATAAACATCAACACCATCATCACCACTATCTCCATAATCATCACCACTATCTCCATCATCATCACCACTATCTTCATTATCCACATAACCACCACTATTAGTATAACATCAACATCATCACCACTATCTCCATCATCATCCACGTCACCAGCCTCTAAATAACACGGCCTCTACACAACACACCCTCTAAATAACACACCACCTAAATAACACAATGTCCTAATAACACCCTCTACACAACACACCCTTTAAATAACACAATGTCCTAATAACACCCTCTATACAACACACCCTCTATATAACACAATGTCCTAATAACACAATGTCCAAATAACAACCTCTACACAACACAACCTTTATATACCATCTACACAACACAACCTCTTGTATTTCGGAAATGCAACAAAGACCATGTCCTTTACTCCATCACTCAGTAAAGCTGTCTCTTACACACACACAGACACACACACAAACACACAAACACACACACACACACACACACACACACACACACACACACACACACACACACACACACACACACACACGATTGTACATTACCTACCGGAAACGGGGCGAGTCTTTCAGACACTCCTCAAAATCCACCTTCATGATCATGATGATCTTTTAATAATGTATTTATTATAATTATGATGCTTTGTGTTGTGCTGCAGGAGGAAGCAGATGAGACACATAGAAGGTTGTGATGTTCGGGGGAAGTGACATCACGCCGACACCGGAAATGAACTACATTCATTTTACACATACAATAAATATATGGTTATAATGAATATTTTTTGTTACTTATTTAATTGTTTGTAATGTGTATGTTTGGCTGTAACAGTATCGGGTTATATCTAAATTCCCAAACAAGCTGAGTGTAGTTCAGTTACAGATCATAAAAACTACATAACCCATAAAACCCACACTCCAGCCTCACATGCGTTAGCGTGTGGCTAATCGTCTCTAACCAGCAGGCTAACGCTAATGTATCAGCAACGATGCTAATGATTTTATATGATTTTAAAAAAGGAACTAGAAATCAAATTTAATTCAACGTATATTATTATTATTATTATTATTATTATTATTATTATTATTATTATTATTATTATTATTATTATATTACCCAGAATACATTTCAGCTCATCTTGTTTGCCCTATCTTAGATAATTACCTCAGAATTAACCTTAGATGACTTCATCACGTTTCCATTACCTCAGACAATTACCTCAGAATTTACCTAAAATGAGCTCATCTCGCATTTAATTACCTCAAACATTCTCCTTAGATTTTTACCTCAGATGAGCTCATCTTCTTTCATTTACCTCAGATTACCTCATCACATATTTCTGTTACCTCACAGAATGATTTCAGATTTTCACCTCAGGCAAGCTCATCTTGTTTCAATTACCTTAGATTTTTACCTCAGATGGGCTTGTTACACATTCCTATGGTACCTCAGATAATGATCTCAGATTTTTACCTCAGATTAGCTCATCCTGTTTTATTTACCTCAGATAATTACCTCATATTATCTTGTCACACATTTCTGTTACAGTAGAGAATGATATCAGATTTGTACCTGGGATTAGCTCATCTTGTTTAATTTACCTCAGATCTTTACCTCAGATTAGCTCAACTTGTTTCATTTACCTCAGATTTTTACCTCAGATTAGCTCATCCTGTTTCATTTACCTCAGATAATTACCTCCGATTATCTTGTCACACATTTCTGTTACCTCAGAGAATGATATCAGATTTGTACCTGGGATTAGCTCATCTTGTTTCATTTACCTCATATTTTTACCTTAGATTAGCTCATCTTGTTTCATTGACCTCAGATTCTTACCTGGGATTAGCTCATCTTGTTTCATTTACCTCAGATTAGCTCATCTTGTTTCATTTGCCTCAGATTTTTACCTCAGATTAGCTCATCATGTTTCATTTACCTCCGATTTTTACCTCAGATTAGCTCATCTTGTTTCACTTACCTCAGAGTTTTACCTCAGAGTAGCTTGTCACACATTTCTGTTACCTCAGAGAATGATATCAGATTTGTACCTGGGATTATCTCATCTTGTTTCATTTACCTCAGATGAGCTCAACACACATTTCCATTACCTCAGAGAATTATCTCAGATTTTTACCTCAGATGAGCTCACCTTGCTTCACTTACCTCAGATAATTACCTCAGATTATCTTGTCACACATTTCTGTTACCTCAGAGAATGATATCAGATTTGTACCTGGGATTAGCTCATCTTGTTTCATTTACCTCATATTTTTTACCTTAGATTAGCTCATCTTGTTTCATTTACCTCAGATTTGTACCTGGGATTAGCTCATCTTGTTTCATTTACCTCAGATTAGCTCATCTTGTTTCCCTTACCTCAGAGTTTTACCTCAAAGTAGCTTGTCACACATTTCTGTTACCTCAGAGAATGATATCAGATTTGTACCTGGGATTAGCTCATCTTGTTTCATTTACCTCAGATGAGCTCGACACACATTTCCATTACCTCAGAGAAATATCTAAGATTTTTACCTCAGATGAGCTCACCTTGCTTCACTTACCTCAGAGTTTTACCTCAGAGTAGCTTGTTGCACATTTCCGTTACCTCCAGATTTTGACCTCAGATAATTATCTCAGGGTTTTACCTTGGTTGAGCTCATCTTGTTTCATTTACCTCAGACTTTTACCTCAGATGAGCTCGTTACACATTTTCGTTCTAAATAATTCTCAGATAACGATCTCAGATTTTTACTTCAGATGATCTCATCCTGCTTTATTTACCTCAGACTTTTAACTCAGATTAGCTCATCACACATTTCTGTTACTACACAGAATTATTTCAGATTTTCACCTCAGATGAGCTCATCTTGTTTCCATTACCTCAGATTTTTACCTCAGATTACCTTGTAGCATTTCCATTACCTCAGAGAATTACCTCAGATTTTTACCTCAGGTGAGCTTGTCACCTGATTCAGGAAGATGGATAATTTAAATTATTTAATTTATGGATTTTGTATGTAACAAGGTTCCCTGGTGGTCTAGTGGTTAGGATGCGGCGCTCTCACCGCTGTGACCCGGGTTTGATTCCCAGTCAGGGAACCATCCCCAGCCACTGTCAGTGCCGGTCCCAAGCCCGGATCAATTGGGTAGGGTTGCGTTAGGAAGAGCATCCAGCGTAAAACATGTGCCAAATTAAATGTGCGGAGGATCCGCTGTGGCGACCCCTAACGGGAGAAGCCGAATGAAAGTTTTTATGGATTTTATATGTAATAATATTTTCATTTTAGGTAATATATATGGATATAATAACAGCCACAAAAACACACTTCTTTTTGCTGAATTCTGAGAAAAAGATTTATTCCTTATTGAATAATTTGTTTATGCTAAATTAATAATTGAGGTGTTTGGAACTGCATAGATGTACCTATTAAAGATTGTCACCTTCAAAGATCCTTGAGAAGAACTTGTGGAGAATGTAATCATCTCTGGCTGCATTCAAACTGTTGTAATGTGTGGACAAAATAATCCAGATCAAATCCAGTTCACCTGAAATACCAAAGATTTATCTAAGAGATCCAGTGTTGACTTTTGGCTTATCTCAAATAATTTATTAGATAATGTGGATGAAACTCAAATAGATCCATCAGTTTTTCTGATCATGATATAATTTTCTTTAGTAATATGTGTAAAAAAACTATATATTAAATATAAACCAAATGACTGGATATTCAATGACACATTTTTGAGTGATGGGCACGCTTTAGATGCGACCCACTCCTGCTTTAAACAGCCTCGCTGCTCTCCCAGCAGTGCCGGCCGTGGATAGAGGAACATTTGACAATAGCTAAAAAAGACAAAATATATGGCAAATATTGGGACTTTATACAATTTTAAATCTGCAATATAGCCATCAAAAGGGTAAAAGAATAATCTAAGCATAAAAAGATTGAGACAAGATAGATTACTTAAAGAAATATTATCTGTTTATAAAAAAAGGAAAAACAAATGCAAGCTGATGTTAATCTGTTAATTGAATTACAATCTGAATTAGACAAATCAAAATATGGCATGAGGAGCTTTTGTCCGTTCTAGAATATGGTAAAGGGAATATCAAATATTTTCCATAATTCAAAGCTTAAAATTAATGAGCAGATATATAAAGACCCGGCAAAAATGTCTGATTTTGTGGAAGAATTTTATAAAAAAAACTATACTCTGAACACAACAGTAGCCGATCTTCAAATTTACTTTCTGATATTCAAACAATTGTGCACGGTATTGACGAAACACAGAAAGATGTTTGAAACAATATATATTGTTAGAAGAATTTAAAAAGAACATCAGTAAGTTAAAAGAGAATAAAGAATGATGGCCTAACAGGTGAGTTTTATGAGATATTCCAAGACTACATTTCTGAATGTTTATTATCGGTTTTTGAGGAAGCTATAGAAGTCTGTAGACCCCCCAATCTATGTGTCAAGGCCTAATTACACTGGTACCCAAACCCGATAAGGATTCTTTGCTTCTCCACAACTGAAGGCCAATAACATTAATTAATAATCATGCAAAACTATTGACTCACATCTTTGCACAAAAAATAAAGTTATGTCTAGATAAAATTATAGATGAGAGTCAGTCAGGCTTGTAATGGTTCAGTTAAACTCTCACAGGGAACGACTTATCGATTTAGCATAAAACAGAGACACCCGGCAGCCCCCTTTATATTTCTCCCAGTTATGCAAACGATGTCTTTACATATACATAATTACTCTTTTCAAAGCATTAGAATTGGGGACAGAGAAATTAGATGTCAGCTTGCAGATTTTGTTGAAAGATATATCACAGGTTAAAAAAATTATAGAATGCATCTATATATATATATATATATATATTTATTTATCTATCAATATAACAATATTTTTATCAATATAAATATATATATATTTTCAAAGTGTCAGGTTTAATTTTAAATATTAAAAAAAAGATCTACGCTTTTCCACTCAAAGACAATTATATTACTTTTGTTGAATTTGAAGGTATTCCATTAAAGAAAGAAGTAACTTATCTTGGTATCAATAGCTATAAAAATCTGATAAAAAAAAAACATTTATTATGTGTCTCATGATGGATTTATCACTGAAAGGTAGGAATCTTTTATCCAAAACCGCTCACAATCTTTTCTTAAACGAATCAACTCAGTTCTATTCAACTTTATATGGACAAACAAACCTCATAATTTAACATTACATTAGACAGATAAGATACAGTACATAACTCCAAATCGTGTTTTTTAAAAAGTTGGGGGAATAGAGTTCCTGTTCAAATGTAATTTTGAAGTCAATAAACCACCCATTCAGTTTTCTAATTTCTTCATAGACAGGTTATTTTATACTGGGTACTTATACACAAACATATTTACCCATTATCTAACTAATATGGAATAATAAAAATGTTAAATATAACAACAAATACATTTTCTATAAACATTGGGTTAAAAATTTAAAATGTAATGGTCTCGTAATTGATAAAAAATGAAGGATATTTACTTACATACTGTATACTGAGTTCTTCAGAAATTTGGTATTCCAATAGCTCCTGATGAATATTGTCTTATTAAATGGTATTGGTATTGATACAGATAGAAAATGTAATAATACATTTTTCAGATGGTTAATTTATTGTCCCGCAACGTTTTGTTTCTGAAACATTTCTGGAATAACAATTTTGAGAATGTTTTAAAATTGAGATAAGCAAAAAAAGCTGTTATTTATTTGAATAAAAAAAGATATGGATAAGAGTCATATTTTTATGCTAAATTTGTTAATATTAGTAGGTAAGTTCTCTACACACAAATATAAATGGTCAGAAAGGATGCCCGATATCTCTCAATTCAAGGCTGAATTTGTGTCTTTTAATAAAAAAAAAAGAAAAGAAATAAATAATAACAGTCTGCTTAAATACAGAGTGGTGCGAGAAAAACGGCAAGATGAACCCTAAACCCTATTGAACATCTCTGGAGAGACTTGAAATTGTCTGTCCATGATGCTTCCCATCCACCCTGCCCCAGCCAGAGGTGTGGCTGGTGTGTAAAACTCTTTGTTTTAAACCCAAAAAGACTGAAACTGCTGCCAAAGAATACTTATGGATGTGAACAATTTCAGCTTTTTTATAAAAAATTATTTACAGACATTTCTGTATTTTATTCTGCTTCTGTTATTTTCTGTAATAATGAAACAGGTGCAGACTTTAATCTGCATTTTAATAAAGATATAATAATAAAGAGCATTTTATTACAGGTTAAATGATTTAAATATTTTCTGATGTTTTGGTAAACAGCCCTAAACAGCAAAAACATCTCCCTAAATAAAAACATACAAATACTGTTGTGTTTATTTGCAAATAGCTGATATTTATAGCACAAACATAAGCAGGTGTGAAATATGATGAAAATATCATATTGTGAAATTTGAAAGATATTCCTCTGCTGTGTGATGTACATTAGGATATGGCAAAAAAACACAATGAAGATTTCCAGCTAAATTTATTATTTATTTATTAATAACATCCCGAACATCCAGAACCATCTAAAAACGTACCAGCGCAAGATGTTATGTTTCTTCCTCATAACATCTAAGGGAGTTTTTCCTTCACCACAGTCGCCACCAGTCTTCATCATCAGAGATAAACACACACCATTCACCTTCACTGTTAAATTCTGTAAAGCTGCTTTGAGACAATGACGATTGTGAAAATCGCTATAGAATTAAACTTGACTTGACTTTTACCATTTCATCACCATTTCCACAATATTAAAAAGAGAGAGAGAGAGAGGGAAAGAGAGAGAGAGAGAGGACAGATTAATCTATGAGTCTCTTTCCTTACACTGTTTCATGCTGTGAGCATTTTCAGAAGAGGATTTGTTCTGCTTGTGTAGACCATTCTGATGTTTCATGAGGTTCTCAGTTGGTCCTGTAAGAGAATAAAATATCCACAGTCAGTAAGATTATAGATTTTATTAGACAGCAAACAGATGAAATGTATTTCACGCCTCGTCTCAGTAATTCAGCACATCTTCTGAAGCCTGGAGAGTAAAATTGTGTGTAAAGTCTGGATATAAAGGAACTGTGGATGATTTCCTTCTCAGTGTGAGACTGGAGGAATTGAGGTGTAAAGAGTACGGTATGGAATACTGAGTGTTCACATGAACATGTAGGACCAGGACTAATCTGATGGTTTTCTCTCTCAGTGGTCAGTAGTAGAGCATCTCAGAGACATCACTGAAGAACATGTGGGAATATTCTGTTATTTATAGATGATGATGTTTCTCTGGTGGAAGTGTCCATGCAGTGTCTGAGTGGAGTCTAATCAGGAGGATGTGCTGTGGATTTGATTCTGATTACAGAACAGTCATGTGATGTCTGATGTCACAGTGCTGCATGGTTCTGATACTTACAGGGTTCCTTTGGAGGAACTGAATTCGCTTCCTCTGATGGATTATTACACACACTGCACCAGCCAGCAGCAGCACCAGCATCACTATCAGGACAATCATCCACACTGGTGAAGCCCTCCTATCATCTAAAAACACACACACACACACACACACACACACACACACACACACACACAGTGTTGATGACAAAACTACACTTGCACTGTAGGATAAAACCATAACTGTATTTTTATTACTTAAATCATTTTCTTCTATCTGATGTCATTTCTGCTGAAGATCACAGTTCAGAGCAGAAATGATGGAGTCAATGAAAGACTTCAGTAATAAAGTTCGTCTGAAGGTGAAAATGTGGCTGTAAGTTGTAGATGATCAGTTCTGGAGGATTAAAGTGTGATTTAAACAATTAAACATCACAAGTAGGAAAAATCACAAGTGCACAAGATTCCTATGAAGTCCAATCACATGATCACGTTCACCTTCACAAACACTTCTGCATCTCACAGGGTTTCATCTAAAACAGCAAACTGTGTAGAACAAAGAACACTGCTGCTGATCTTCTAGAAGCTTCTGATACTGCAACATAAACAACCCCAAATATCTGAAAGCACCTCCATCTGTCTCAGAGCTGAACACAGATCATCTGCTACACTCCTGTAGGTCTTAGGTATCATGAGTGATAAGGTTTAGGGTGTTGGTCTGAGACTGATGAAGGAGTATTAGTTCTTTAAAATTCATACATTGATCTAAAACTGAAAGATCAGTCATGTGTCATAAACCTATCTCTGGAGTCTCCTCTTACAGACACAGACGTTCTCATCCACAGAATAGATGTCACATTGCCATTAACCTCATCGATCCTCCTCTATATGGTACGGAGGCTCTACTGTGTGTGAGTGTAAAGACCTGCAAAGGCTGGTCAAAACCGCCCAACGCATCACACACACCCAACTACCTGCTATTGAGCACCTTCACCACAGCAGATGTCTGTGTAGAGCTCACAACATCATCAAAGATGATTAACAACACTTACGGGAGCAGTTGGAGCAACTGGGTGTGGAAAATGAGAGACTGAAACAGCAGACTCAAAATGGAGCTTCAGCAGGTGGTGTTTTAGTTTCAACACTGGAGGGTAATGGACAAAGGAGGGAACAAGCATTATACTTGCCTAGAGAGAGAAAATGTCCCAAATTTTCTGGTAAAGTGTCATTGGGATCTCTGCCTATTGAAGACTGGATTGAAGAGGTGGAGAGATGTATTTAGAGGGGAAAGCTCGGACTGAAATTAAATTTAGGTCTAGGGAAGTTCAACTGAGATTTTTACTGTTTTCGTGAGTTGTATTGTTCTTTCTTTTCTTATGTTAACTTACAACAGCAATTTTTTGGATAGAAAGCAAAAGGAAGGGAGGACTTTTCAAGAGTTTTCTCATGCTTTGATGGATTTGATGGATAGGATTTGAAAAGCTAACCCTAATGCAATGTCCGAACATCAGGTGGTTCTACAGGACCAGTTCTGTGAGAATGTTTATGACCATACTCTCCGTAGGGAGCTTAAAAGATTGGTAAAAAGAGCAAAACCCTTTATGGGCACTGGTGTAGATCAGGATAAATGCTTGAACATCAACTGATTGTTATATCTGCTATCTGCCAATGAAGATGTGGATGAAGAAATGCTGATTGGTTGCCATTTTTGGTAGCCGATGAAGATTTAGGTCAATTGTTGTTTCTCCCGTTTTGTTTTTGTTTGGTCCCCTGGTTGGCCGGTCTCAGGAGTGTGCTGCATGTTGGCAACACGTGCATCGTGTGAATTGTTTGTGTACGAGTCCAGTTGGATGGGGCTTTTCTTTTCTTTTTCTTTTTCTTGATGACACCTTCCCAGCCTTATGTCTCCAGCTTATTTTATGGTGCTTGTCTTCTGTGTGTGTGTGTGTGTGTGTGTGTGTGTGTGGGATTTAGGTTTGCTGTGTTTTTTTTGTAGTTATGAGAGAAGGGTTATGTTTTGAGTTGTGTTTTTATATTTGAATTGTGGTTATTTCTTTTCAGTGTTTATTGTTAGAGGGATGTCCCCCTATGCCTTAAAGTTTTTCCACACACAATGTAATCAGCTATTATAGCGAGAGATTTGAGCTGGCTGTTAACCTCTTTGAGAGCTGGGACTAATTTTGGATGAGTTACTTGTACAAATTATTTTATGGTTGTGTGTTTGATTGTTGTGTGTATTATTTGCTGTCCTATTTTTGTAATACATTTTTGTTCCTTCAGTGATTTGAAGGGTTTGGTTTTTGGGACCGTGCTCTAAACAAGTTTTCTTTTTCAATTTAGTTTTGAAGGAGTGGCGTAGTGTTACACATAGCTGCAATAATCTATTTTAGCTCTCTCATTGTGTATGCATGACCACTAAAGATATTTAGGTAGTGTACTGATAGTGTTAGTTTTTCTGTGAATCATTTTCATAAATAGTCTTAATTGTTTGTTGTTCTACTCAGATTTCCCTCGCTGATTCTGATATTGCAGTCCCAAAGAGGATGTATGAAAGATTTAACAAATCAAGTTTCACTTTTTACCCAAAACCTTACATTACTTTTTTGAAAAGAAAATTTAGCAAGATGCCCCTCACAGGAAAATGTGGGATTCCAACCTCAAAGGGCCAGTTGGACCCTCATAAGGTCAATGTGCTCATAGGTATGTTTAGTTCCTGTACAACATCCCCCTCTTTATTATTTTTGATTTTCCTACATGTAAATTCATTTATTTTAACATTTAAAAGTCTTGTACATTATTATACAGTAATTGTGGGCTGGTACGTGTACTTAAGCACAGTTTATCAGCTTTGTTGTCATACTGTGTAGACCTCATAATGGTGCAGCAACACTTAATGTTTTTGCTATTTTTCAAAAAATATTATATATAAACTCCTATTCTATATTTACATGAATATTTTATTTCATGTCTAATCATGTTAGAATTAAGCAATAAATGTGCGCAAAATTCAGAGAAATGTCATTACATCATATTGTATTGCAATATAAAGTTAATAAATAACAGTGGTAAACTTTGCTTTTGTAAATTAAAAGTTTATTTTTCTCTTTTCACAGAAACTGAAAGGAATTTCCAAGTATCACAGTGTCTGAGGGGCAAAACCTCATTTTACAGAAAATGTAACAATGAGGCTCACAGAAAAGTGTGAGGATCTGGTTGATTTATGTTTGTTTTAAACAGTGTCTGTTCTACAACTGTTTTTTGTTTTTTTGTGTTTTTGTATTTTGCTTGTTTTTTGAAAATGCACTTTGCTTCCGCACATTAAAGGTTTTGAGTTTTCTAAGACTGTGTGCATTTTTGTCAGGGATCCACCAGCCTCACCTCTCCTCAACACTCCACCCACACGGAGTGAGTCTCCCTCATAATAAATACCGGCACCCAGTGCTCATCAGCCCAGGGCCTACTTAAGGCCCCTCTCCTCTATTATGCTGGCAGAACACCCAAGGACTCATCTCTCCTTTCCCCTGGCACTTTACGGATCCCGCTTCTCTGACCCTCCTATAGGACTTCCTGGTTCCTAGTGACTTTCCCGGTTCGGAATCAAACTCCTGCATTCCCTATTCACCAAATCAAAACATGAGGGAAACAACTACAAATGAGTAAACAAAACAGAACATGAATCAGGGCTAGGGTTTTGCTTGTCCAAGGGACTCCAACAAAGGGGGCCATATCCACCAGAATACGTCGAATTTATTCTGCAAGTCATACGCAAGTTTCTCCAAAGGGAGAAGATCAGCCATTTGTGCTGAACACATCTTTAAGGTTGGTACCTGTAGTGATGACCATAGAACCTTTCTCAAAGGAACCGAAGGAGAAGAGGTTCCTGACAACGGAGAATACAGATAAGAAATCTGCCCCTTTAGTGCCCCCAGAAGAAGAAGATTATCTTCAACATCAGAAAGTTTCCAGCGAATTTCCCCCTCTCTCACTTCAGACTGAATAAAATGACGTAATTGGAGAAATTTGAAAAAATCTGTTTTGGGAATTTGGTAATCTATCCTAAGCGTCTCAAAAGATTTAAAGACCTTTCCTGTAAATAAACCAGGCCAGAAGGACAATACTGGCTAACGGGTCAGGGAAGTCAGGGTTTAGGGCAATTGGGGATCGCATGGACAAATTCTGGGGGACATTGAGATACTTCCTGACATCATCCCGAGCCAAAAGAGTGTTTAAAAGCAAAAAATTCCCAGCTACTGGGCGGACCTCCTTAAAGTTATGGATAAACGGAAGGGATATTAGCAGTCTTGGAGCACATGCAGAAGATTCCATACTGACCCACAAGGAGTCTGTATCATTTAAAAACCACCTTAACATCTGTTTAATCTGAGCAGCCCAATAAAATAGCTGCATATTGGGCAAAGAGTCACCCCCACACCCCCTCAGCTTCAACAGAGAAGGTAGGTTTAATCCAGGTTTTTTATTGCTCCATACAAACCTACCAATAGCTGCATTTAGATCTTTAAAAAGTTCTGATCCAAGTGGAACCCTATTTTTAAACCCAAAGGGTTACAATCTCATATTTTTTACGTGACTCAGAAAACCTGGATTCCCGGCAGTTGAATGGTAAATTGTCCGATAGTAGTATTCATTTTACACCAGTCTCTTATTACAATACAGAACCCTAATTAATGACACAAAATACAAATTCTAATGAGCAAATTAACAACTTATTTATTTAAATTATTCCAGCAGTTTGCTGTTGTTTTAGTTTGGCTGTAGTTTAAAACAAAAACGTATGAAACCATTAAACAACTGTAGAGAGTGAAATATTTAGAAAATAAAATACTGGTATTGAAATGGTATGAAAAGTAAAATTAAAGACCTCAAAACAAAGAAATACAATAGAAGATAACAAAAACCCAGTTTGCAAAGTAATGGAGATTGTGTTAGAGAAGTGAAGAAAAGAGTGCAGGCAGGGTGGAGTGGGTGGAGAAGAGTGATAGCAGGAGTGATTTGTGATAGAAGAGTATCTGTGAGAGTGAAAGGGAAAGTTTATAGGACTGTGGTGAGACCTGAGATGTTGTATGGATTAGAGACAGTGGCATTGAGTAAAAGACAGGAGGTGGAGCTGGAGGGAGCAGAGCTGAAGATGTTGAGATGTTCGTTGGGAGTGATGACGATGGACAGGATTAGAAATGAGTTTATTAGAGGGACAGCGCATGTAGGACGTTTTGGAGACAAGGTGAGGGAGGTGTGATTAAGATGGTTTGGACATGTGCAGAGGAGGGACATGAATTATATTGGTAGAAGAATGCTGAGGATGGAGACACCAGGAAGGAGGAAAAGAGGAACAAGGAGGAGGTTTATGGATGTGGTGAGGGAAGACATGCAGGTAGTTGATGTAAAAGAGGCAGATGTAGAGGACAGGGGTGGTATGGAGACGGATGATCCGCTGTGGCGCCCCCTAATGGGAGCAGCCGAAAGAAGAAGAAGAAGAAGAAGAAGATAACAAAAACCCAGTTCACAATAAGAAAACTCAGTTCAGTATGCAGTATAGATGAACAAACACCTCAGTCACAGACACTAGGAGTGTTTTCTTTGGGGCCCAGTTGGTGCACATGCGCAGTGTGAAGAGTAAATTAGATCCTCTTAAGCAGAAACTTGGAAAACAGCAGCACTTACATCCATCCAAGATGAACCACGAACAGCATCAACTCACGGTTAGTGTAGTGCAGAGGCGATTTCTTTAAGACTGGGTTAGTGAACCTCGGCTTCCCTTATAATGTCACAAAATTAATGGTCAAATATGTGCTATTGTATTAACATTTTATTGAGTAAAAATGCGTTGGAAAACGTTGATCTCAAAGACGAGTTGGTTGAGAATCAGTAACATATAGCAGGTCGGCTGACTGGATTTCCTTCTCCTACATTCCCGCATGGTCACAGTGCATTTCTCTATTGAAGCCCAGCGTCCATTTACTTCAATGGGGCTGCTTTAAACGGTTTTTTTCAGCGCTTGGAAACTCGACGCTCATTGGATAAACGCTGTGATTAAGTCCCGCCCACGGACGCTCAGCATCTCTGGGGGTGAATGGGGAGTGGGCTGGCCCGGACTCCGAGCTTCTGCGTGATGATTGGAGAGTCTGTAGAAAGACTGCATCTCCTTTTGACTGACAGCGATTCTGTACTATAAGGAATCACTGAAGCTCTTCGCGCTCAGTCCCATCGCGGATTTCTCAAGTTCAGTCGAAATAAAAACTGCTGCAACCTATTTCTTTGATATTTGTTTGGAGAAATTGCGTGATTTTCATCCTACATTTCACACAATTATACACCACATTCCTTGTTTCAGTTTTACAGAGTTTAATTTTTTTTTAGATCGTTCATTCATTCATTCATTCATTCCTTCATTCATTCATTCATTCATTCATTCATTCCTTCATTCATTCATTCATATAACGCAGGTGTAGAAA
>MU556645.1:0-10112 GCA_024362625.1 Silurus asotus
AGATAACTCTGTGAAATCCACTTTAAATTTACCAAGAGAGAGAGGGTGACAGGAAGGGAAGGATATGGATTATTAAGTGTCCCTATTGGTGTATGAAAGTTGATGTCACTGTGCTCCTGCCCCGGAGCCACCACTGGAGGGGCCACATGCGGAGAAAGCCGAGCGGAAATACACTGGACGCTGCCAACATGAGACCCAGCAGGCTCTGGAACTGCCTCACAGTGACTAGGTGGCCTCCCTTTACTCTCCTGACTGCAGTGAGGATGACTACAAACCGGGCGGGAGACAACCGTGCCCGCAACTCGGCCGAGTCCCACACCACGCTGAGAAAGTGGCCCTCCGCGCTGGGAAAAGTACACACTACCCGGCGTCTCAGTCTGAACCCCAGTACCTCCATGCAGGCGGGAACTGCATCTCAATGCCGAATCGCCGGGTGCTCTAATGAGCCAACAGCAACCAATCGTTTTACATAATACAGAATGCGGATGCCCTAAAGCCGCAGCGGGGTCAGTGCCGCGTTCACGCACTCTGTGAAGGCACGAGGTGAGGGCGCTAGGCCGCACGGAAGGACCGACATAGGGAAGCTTTGCCCCAAAAGCAACCCCAGGAACCTCCCGTGCACGGTGAAGGACGGCTGCATGGGAGCATGCAACCTCCAGATCTAGTGTATGACAAATCAGTCCTCGGACTTGACCTGAGACACAACCTCTCTAAACGAGAAAACCTGAACCCGAGCCCCAAAGCGAGTGGTCCAAGTAGCGGAGATCCAGAATGTGATGCAACCCACCGTCCTTCTTCGGAACAACAAAGCATGGGCAGTAGCAGCCTGACTCGCAAACTGAGGGGGGGAACCACCTCAATGGCCCCGTTCCCCAGGAGTGTGCGCACTTCCTGTTCCAGGACCAGAGCCTGCACGGGTCCCGCCAGGGCGGGACACACCCCGTCGAGCCGGGGAGGAGAAGATGCGAACCGAATCGCGCAGCCCTTCTCCACAGTACGCAGGACCCCCGAGAGACTACAGGCAGCCCTACAGACTGACAGAAAGTCCCCACAGGGAGAACCAATCCCTCGGGGCCGGCCCCTGACCCACTCAGAGCGGCTGGAGCGGTGCTCTGCAGCCGACCACACCTCCTGAGAGGCGGCGGAACCCCCCGTCTGCAGCGATCATACGGGCGAAATACGGGGAGTAAACCGCTGGAGAAGCTGTGCCCTGAACACGACCCGTGGCAGGGCTAACAGACAGTCCTCCTCAACCCGAACGGCAGGAGCAGCGTACTGCGGCCGTTGAAGCCCCCTGAGAGGCAGCGAATGACCCCCCTCCGCAACTAACTGTCGGGCGGAAAAAAGGGAGTTAACCGCTAGAAGGAGGCAGCGTCCTGAACACCCTGTGGCAGGGACGACAGACCGGCCTCCCGGTGGTGCCAGGGAGGGATGAGCACTGTAGCACGAGGTGCGCACCGCCCTCCAAGACGCAAGCCATCAGGCCTACGCACCACAGCCCATACACTAGAGGCGAGGACGACCCACAGGCCGTCCAGCCCCTCCTCGGGCCTAGAGAGTCACCAGGGGCCCCTAGGACCGCCCCGCGGAGTCGGGTGGCAACACTCTCACCGGGCTATCTCGCTGTGCCTGGATGTACCAGGGCGCAGCTGCCGCCGAGCAGCCCTATCAGAGCAGCGAGGGACTACCACTGAAACGCCACTGCGGTCTCCTGAACCCGCCAGCAATCACCCTTACCCACAGCGTCACCAGGTCAGGCCAGGAGGGACACCATGACACTCAGAAGGAAGCTCGCATCATCCCCCATAGCAGGCCAGCCCGGTATGCCTGCAACACACTCATTGTGTGGAAGCAACCCGTAGTCTGACCCGCCGCACAGCGCTACCCACCAGAGCCAAGCGGCGCTACGTAGGCAAACTGATAGCCGTCACAGACGTAACACTCGGGGAGAGAAAGCTAGCTAGCGTCTCTACCCCAAGCGACAACGTCCCGTAGCCGCGCCACGCAGCTCCAATAACATTCGAAGCGAAAGAACATCGGAAAAGCACGCGCGGCCACGGGCCTCCCAGGACCCAGACACCTCGGTGCGCAGATCAGGGGAGGCGCTGAGGCTGTGACACAGTGCAGGAAACGCATAACCAGCTCACTGGAGCGCGCTGCTCCCGCCACGCGACCGGCCAAGCTAATCCAGCTCGGACCCGGCCCGTGCCACGACCACAAGGAGCTCCATATACAGCACAGGCTGTGAGGAGTCCGCAGGCTCGCCAGCATCCACCAGCTCATCCTCCTCGGAGAGAGAGACATGTAATGCTGCGCTGCCCGCACTGGGAGAAGAAGCAGCCGTCAGGCATGCTTCCCCCAATTTTTTCCCAAAATTTATTCCACCTCGGAGGAAGAAATACGGAGCACCACGAACGCACCGGGGGAAGAACCGTTCTCAAACGAGCGCTCTCCCCGGGGAACGGGAGCCAAATACCAATACCAATATCAAGACAAAAGATACCACAACAAAAATAATGACAAATACACTGTCGACTGGCAAAAGGGGCAACTTGAATAACAAGGAGCAGGTGGGAGACATTAAACAGTTAGGGGCTAGTGCCCAGTAGGGGGATAAGTGCCCAGTGGTGGCATTTGGTGGCCAAAGCAAAAACGAACCCAAAAAATGTCCAGACGCTGACACATTCCTATTGTCATTACACTTAATAATTAATTGTTAATTGTTAATTAGTTAAAATGTTAATGTTAATTATTAATAAATTAGTCTTAAAGGTATTGATAGAAAAACAGTAGTAAAGGATTTTATTTATCCAAACATAGCAAGTGTGCCTTCTCATTTGTCCCAGATCACAAAATGTCCAAATGCCTGAAGTCTATTTATGCTTATCTCTTCCTAAATAAACAAAAAAACACCTTTTTTTGTAAATCATGTGACCATTTACTGGACTGTGCTGATACATTGCCCATAAGCCCAGTGAAAGGATATTGACCCTTTATTTACATATTAATTTTTGTGACATCTGTGCTCATATTTAAAAGAATATTAGATTTACAATGTTATTTGCATGTAATTACAAGCCCTTTTTTTTTTTTTTTTAGAAACAAACAAACACATGGTATGGAACTCTCCAGAAAGTATAAAATTAAAAGCTGTAATTTAATCCTTTGCTTTATCCATAACAGTTCTCTATTGTAATTAAGAATGTAAACTGATCTAAATTGACTACAAGATGACAAACCAATCGCTTGTTGAAGACAATATCTGTATATATTGGATTTCTTATTACTTAAAAAGAAAACACTTTTCTCAAAACTGCAATATTAGACAATTATCTCCTTTATCTAAGTATAACAATATATAAATATATATTTTTTTAAACTACTCTCAATGTGTACAAAAAGCTGCGTCAGCTTTGATAAATGATTAACAAAGGATCTTTACTGATCCACTGTCAAAAAGGAGTATCACAGTTATCCCTATGTTACAAATCTCTTAAGGATGGGATCCACTATGCAAGAGGTTTCCAAAATCTTCTTTGTTGCTTTTTGGGTCTTTTCATTTACCCTTGTCAAAAGTCAAGGTGAGGCTGCATATATATTTTTATAAAAATTTATCATTTCTTAAATTTTTTACAATTCTTTTACGTAACAGTAATTAGTGTTAAAAATTATGATTAAGACAATAAGCTTTATTAAGAACCATAATTAAGTATGTCTAACCAAAACTTATATTTTATAGATTGCAGTACAGGAATGATTCAATATGAGAATGTGCAGAGTGATTTTTTTATATGCTGTTATGTCTCGAGGATGCGTTTTCATTCAGTTTAATTTCCTGGTGGTTTGCTTAGTTCATTTTACTGCAAATATATATTTGACAAGAAGAACAAGTCGAGTTTTTTACAGGTTTAACATTTTTGTTGAAAGAAATTATTACTGTTTCATAAATTGAAAAAAAAAAAACCTTGTTTGTATTGTTATCTGTTTGTATCTATTATTATATAATTAAAATTATTTTGGTCGTTGTTGCAGATATAGAATGTGTGGCCCCTGAAATACCACATGGAATTACAAATCCTGCTATACTGTACAAAGAAAATGATATAATACAATATAAATGTGAAGAAAAGTGTCAACCCAGACCTGGAAAACCTAAACGTTAACACAGTGTTTGTGTTTAGTGTTTGTTTTCCTGTGTTAAATTTACTCTAGTTGAATATTTATATTTTACATATTTAATTTTTATTTAACAGTTTCGACGATCTCTGTAAACCCTAATCCTTCTCATTGTATTTTATCTCATTTTGACACCAATAGAAATTGTATGTATTCTTGGTTCCCCCACGGTTGGTGTTTATAGTACAGAACCTAAAGGGGTATCTGTATTTCATGTTGGTGAACATGTGCAGATTACATGCTTAAAAACATACTGATTTTCTGGAACAAAGAAAGAGTCAAGAAGTGTTATTTGCCAAAATGATGGAACATTTTCTCCCAGACCAGTGTGTGAGGGTAAAAATGTAAACCATTGGGTTTGGATGGCAGCCAACCTGAGCGCGCTGAATAGCGGCCGGCTTTAAAGGGCCCGGAAGTCAGCAGGCTTATGTTGGACCCGGCTTATGTTAAAGGCTTATGTTAAAGGACCCGGAAGTCGGCAGGCTTATGTTGAAGGGACACTTTTTTTGTGTGTGATTATTATTATTGTTATTATTATTAATTTCTTAATTTCTGTTATTAGCATTATTAGTGCTATTATTAGTATTAATATTGTTGTCATGTTTATTTATTTATTATGATATTCACAGTGTTATTAAGCCATTTTGTGACTGGCTACAAAATACCAAACCCCTTTGGGTAAAATGGTTGAGTCCAAGGGGAGGGGCTTACACTATATAAGCCAGCCTCCCACTATAATGCAGTGTGAAGTCGTAGGAGTGGTGCATTGTGGAGATAACAGAGGCTGAGAACTATTGCAGTCAATGCACATGAGCAGGTGCCCTATTTTGTATATAGTCTTTACTTTCCCCGTAATAGTCTTTGTTTTGTTATTTTGCAACTTATTCTTTTCTGGGGTATTATACATATTTTGGACCTTGCACTTGAGCACACTGTAAACACCACTTTACACGGTACATCACAGCGAGTATCGCCATCATTTGGGTAGAAGGCGAACTCGTAAGGCCGCTCTACCACATTTGGTGTCAGAAGTGGGATGGCTACTCGCAAGACAGTGCCAAAAGGACGCAAGGCCAGGATGGTGCTGCGTTCCCAGACCCAGGCAACCACTGATGAAGATGGAGCCTGGGGAACAGTGGATTCAACTGAGGAAGAAAGAGAGGAGGATTGGTTGCCTCCTGTACGACCCAAGGGTACGGCATCCAGGACTGGAGCAGGGCCGCCCATTAAACCATTCGAAGAAGGGATGGTTGAGGTGTTCCAGCAGTTTATGCATGCACAGGAGCAGCAAGAGCAACGCTACCTCCTAACGCTGCAGACTCTGCAGGTGACCATGCAGCAAGCCATCCAACCAGCTTCTTCATCTCTGGGCCTGGAGAGCCCACGAATGGAGCTGCCCACACCAGCACCCCTGAGAATTAGCCTGTCCCCAAGGGTCCCGCACACTCCAACAGGAAACCCACAACTGGAGCTCCCTGCACCAGCTCCCCGTGGAAGTGATACTGCACTGAGGGCCCAGAGCACACCGACGCCCACCAGTCAGCCAATGCTCAGACTGAAGACCAAGCAGTGGTCTACAGTGAGCTGAAGAAGGCGCTGTTGGAGAAGTTTAATGTTTCTCCCGAAACCTATCGTCAGCGGTTTCGTGCGACTACGACCCCAGTTGCAGAGACACCCTCAGAGACGTATAATCGGCTGAGGCACCTGTACCGCCGTTGGGTGTGGCCGGAACTACACACCATACGAGATCAGGATATGGGTAAAGAAATGGGAGCCGAGAACTGGGCTAGCTGCTGAGATGTCACGTGACCAGGGTGTCTTTCACGCATCACACAAAGTTACAATGTGTGCACGGAGAGGTGAAACAGTACCCCCAAACCGAGGTAAATGTGTCCATAAACGGGCAGACATACCTACTCACTGTGGCTGTTGTGGAAACCCTACCGGCAGATATTATTTTGGGACGTGATGTACTGGTATTACCCGAACTGGTACAAGCAAACTGGGAGGAAGAACGAGCGAGATCCAATGTCCAGCTAGCCTGTCCAGTCGGAGATTAAAACCGAAGGACTGGAGGTCAGTGGATGGACTGTACCGGTGAACATCGTGGAGCTGCAGCGCACAGACGAGTCGCTAAAACCTTTGTTTGAGAAAGCGATGCAAGGCAAGCAAGCGGACGTGTGTGGGGAGCAGTACGTCATTAACAACAATATACTTTATATGCTAACCTCAGACGTAACCAGGTTGGTGGTGCCGAGATGTTGTCGCCCCATGGTGCTGCATCTAGCACATACAGTTCCCTGGGCGGGACATCTGGCTCTGCAGAACACCTACGCACGTATCAGCTCACGATTCGTCTGGCCGGCGTTGTACACGGATGTACAAAAGTACTGCACCACATGCCCCAACTGTCAGCAGACTAGTGCTGTGCGGTGACGAGACAGGGCCCCTCTACAACCATTGCCTGTGATCTCTGTTCCATTCCAACGCATCGCTATGGACATAGTAGGGCCACTGGAAAAGGGCAGTACAGGATATCAGTATATCCTCGTCATCAGCGACTATGCCACTAGGTACCCAGAGGCGTTTCCTCTCCGCTCCATCACCACCCCGAAGATAATAAATGCTCTCATCCAGCTGTTTTCTCGGGTGAGAATCCCAGAAGAGATCCTCACGGACCAAGGGACCAACTTCACCTCAAGACTGATGAAACAGTTACACCGACAGCTGGGGATCACCTCTATCAAGACCAGTCCATACCACCCTCAGACAGATGGACTGGTGGAGTGTTTTTATAAAACGCTCAAAAGCATGCTGCGGAAGTTTGTGTCGGAAACTGGAAGGGACTGGGACAAATGGCTACCTTTCTTGCTGTTTGCCTACCGGGAGGTGCCACAAGCATCGACTGGCTTCTCACCGTTCAAGCTCCTGTACGGTTGGCAGGTCCAAGGACCTCTGGATCTCCTCCGGAGAAACTGGGAGGCCCTTGTTCAGGAAATAAGGCTGAAAAGAGCATAGTCCAGTACATCCTAGAGATGAGGGATCGTTTGGAAAAACTACAGAAAGCTGGCAGCGGAGAACCTCCAAAAGGCGCAAAAGTACCAGTTGTTGCTGCTCACGTCCACGAGTAAGCTCCTTATGAAGTGGCAGGGGCCCTACAGTGTGGTACTATCTGCTAGGAGAGAATTCACCCTGGAAACAGACCACAGAGCATTAACCTGGATCCACACCATGAAGGACCACAATGCTCGGGTGACCAGGTGGTACCTCTCCTTGCAGCCGTACAACTTCAGTATCAGACATCGTCCAGGGAAACAGAACCTGACTGCTGACTACCTGTCTCGCCACCCGGCAAGCTCGCGGCTTGCAAAGGGGGAAGGTGATGTGACAGAGTGAACTGTCCCTATGGTCGGCATGACAATACACACAACACTTTCACTTCTCCTCTGGTTCTTGCTACAGCGCTGTGGGTGCCAGCTAGCACGCCACTCGCAAACACACACACACACACACACACACACACACACACACACACACACACACACACACACTCACTTCATTCTTTCATCTCTCATCCCGGACAATGAGCGCACACACCCACACACACACCCACACACAAACGGAAGGACTTCCTAAAACTTTGTGTGCTCACCTGTTAGCTTCGTTGGTCTTCCGGGTTGGGTTTGGATGGCAGCCAACTGGAGCACGCTGAATAGCGGCCGGCTTTAAAGGGCCAGCGCTGCGTCGTGCATGCGCAGTAAACCCGGAAGTCGGCAGGCTTATGTTGAAGGGACACTTTTTTTTGTGTGATTATTATTATTGTTATTATTATTAATTTCCTAATTTCTGTTATTTGCATTGTTAGTGCTATTATTAGTATTAATATTGTTGTCATGTTTATTTATTTATTATGATATTCACAATGTTATTAAGCCATTTTGTGACTGGCTACAAAATACCAAACGCCTTTGGGTAAAATGGAGTCCAAGGGGAGGGGCTTACACTATATAAGCCAGCCTCCCACTATAATGCAGGGTGGAGTCGTAAGAGTGGTGCATAGTGGAGATAACAGAGGCTGAGAACTATTGCAGTGAATGCACATGAGTAGGTGCCCTATTTTGTATATAGTTTTCTTTACTTTCCCCATAATAGTCTTTGTTTTGTTATTTTGCCACTTATTCTTTTCTGGGGCTCTACCACATATACATTTTAAAGAAATAATTAGTTTATTAACTTGTGTATAATGGTTGAATAAATCCCAACAAATATTTTGCCTGTATTACAGAGATTACTTGTTCAAAACCAAATATTGATTATGGAACAGTGGAGAACCCACAGAATACTTACAGGATAAATACATATGCATTGATCCAATGTGATGATGGACATCAATTTTATGCCACCTGTACAAGAAATGGAGTATGGCAGAGTACAGAAAAGTGCAAAGGTAAGAATCAATTTATTAATATATAAATAAATAGCTGTCTAATAGCTAATAGTTAGCTTTAGTCTGCTAATTTGAATGAGCAGTTTTCGAAAAGTGTTCAGAGGTGTTTCACTGTTTCTATTGCTCCCTTTGTGCTCACTACATAAACCATAATGATCTTATTAAACATTATAATAATACTAATTACTAATAATACTAATAATTACTATACTCTGCATTAAATACATAAAGTTCTAAAATTATTAGCATGTGTTGTCTCTACACAGCTAATGCAACAGCAAAAAAAATAATAATTTCTGATTTGTAATATATCTATATATTTTAATTATGGGTGTATGTATTTTTGTTATAATTATTTTTCTACTTCTTTTTCTTCTTATTATTATTATTACAGCAAAAACATCAGCTTGTGCACCGTTCTCCTTGACACATGGGTTCACACGTAAATCAGACAGAGGATATTTGTACACATGTGAATCAGACTATAAAGCATTTGATGGGAAATGGTGGGGAGAGGTAACCTGCCAGGGTGGTCAATGGAGTGATACACCACTGTGTATACGTAAGTGGTTGTAATTTTCAGGGGGCACGTTATAATGTTAATGTGAGACTGGTTTTACTAATACTGTTTTGTTTTTTTTTACAGCTAAAAAGCAATGCGGTCAAATACCCACTGTTTTTAAAGTAATAAATCAAGGAAAGCGAGCATTTAATGACAGGGTACGGCATGAATTTGAATGTGAAGTAGGACCATGTTGTTTTCACTGTGTCAATGGGAAATGGCAGAACCAGGATTGTGCATGTAAGACCTTTTTGTTGATGACCTCACCAATTTAAATGAATGGAAATGTAATTTCTAAAGTTGAAAATCGATCAGAATTGTGTCAAACTCGATCAAAATTGAATCAGAACCTACTTGAATATTACAGCATTCACTAGAAAATGCTAGATAAAATACAAAACAAATAGATACGCAACCCAGCTTGATTATGATTTGAGAGTAAATTACAAAAACCGTAATAACACCCTCCTGCTATACTTTCATTACATAGTGATCAGTTCCTTTGTTTCTTTTTATGCAAATAGATCAGAACTGTCCTACTCCTCCCTATGTTGAAAACGCCGTTATTACTTCTCATGAAGGGGGAACTTCTCACCAATCAGTGACATATGAGTGCCGTGAAAATTATAGCATAACAGGTCAACAGAAAATCAACTGCAGAGACTCAGTGTGGGGAAAAGCACCAACGTGTACATGTAAGTAGATTTAGACTTGAAATATGCTGTACACATACAACTACTGTTTTCCTCAATGACATGTATTTACAATCCACTTTTCTCTTTTTTAAATATTATCTTTGTTTTTATATTGTCTACGTGTCTATACTGTCATGTCTATGACTGTACGTTACTGCAAAACCCAACCTCCCAAACAACACAAGAATTCACATTCCAAATATACAAATGGGAGGCAATTAGATTTTTTAAT
>MU556860.1:0-17500 GCA_024362625.1 Silurus asotus
GTTCTATAAGCTAAGTGTGTGTGTGTGTGTGTGTGTGTTCTATAAGTGTGTATGTGTGCTTTTTGAACATTTTATTAACTTGAGTTATAAATAACTGCATGCCAGAAAGTTATGAAATACTGTTAGCAATTCTCCAAAATCAGGGAGTGTCTGTTTTGAGCTTTTTCACATTTACGTTTGTGGCATTTTTGCAGACGTTCGTGTCGAGAGTGACGTACAGAAGAGCTTTAAATCTCCATCAATGAACAAATCTACACTTAATCTATGGAACACTAGACTGCTACTTAAGATAAATAACAATTTGTCGTGTGTGTGTGTGTGTGTGTGTGTGTGTGTGTGTGTGTCTGTGTGTGTCTGTGTGTGTGAGAAAAACAAAACGTGACACGTTAGGAAAGTATGTAAATATGTGACGTGACAGATCAGGCGACCTGCATGTGAAAATACTTCTTATACTTGAAAAAGAAATAAAAACAGACCGGTTTTCCAAACCCTGGGAACATCTCGAGTGAGCATCAGCATCAGCGACACCATACACACTTCCACACTTCAAACTTTAGAGATGAATTTCCTGATCTACTCAGATCAATTTCAGGGAAATGAATAGAAATAAGTGTGGACTTGATGCTATTTCTAAAGAGTGATCCACTTTACTGACTCCTTTAGAGACACACACTGCCCTCACACTGGAGACTCCTTCCATACGGTGGAGTGTTTCAGCATAAACCCGTGCTGCTGTCAGAGCTTCTGTACCTGGTACAGAGAATTAATCATCACCCTCTGGGCCAATCACAATCCAGAATCTGACCCACACGTGTTTCTGTCTGACTGGTTTCTGTGGAGGAATTTTAGCACTCATTTTGAACTTCCAAGAAACACAGGAGTAATGAGTCATTTGTCGAAATATGATTCTAATGTCCACACACACACACACACACACACACACACACACACACACACACACACACACACAAACCAAACGTATTGGGACACCTGACTTTCTCACAGTTGTCCCCAAACCTGTTCCAGCGGGACAATGCCCCTGTGCACAAAGCCAGCTCCATGAAGATCTGCTTTTCTACATCAATACCTGGCTTTATTTACACCCTTGAAGCTGAATGAAGCTCCACAAAATCTAGTGGAACATCTTCCCAGAAGAGTGGAGCACATTATAACAGCTCATGGAGACTGAATGTGGAATAAGATGTTGTAAAAGAAGCACAAAGCGATCTTATGGTCAGGTGAACATCAGAGTTGTTCATTATTGTGTAAATTGTGATTCATGAATCTGAAAAGTGTCAGAGATGCTGCTCAAAATCTATTTTTAATTTTATGGCAATGAGTCATGTGGGAGTTCACGCTTATGGGTGAGATGACTCAATAAAAACAATTGGGATTCCCATCAAAATATTTTTGACAGCAAGGTTTACACACACACACACACACACACACACACACACACACACACACACACACACGGTAGATATACAGTAAATATATCTTCAGTCTGTCTGTGCTCTTTTTCAGAACGTTATTTGGTGTTTATCTGAGCTGCTTGTTGCTATGGGGCTTTAATTTCCGTTTATTTTGAACCAGTGACTCAACCTATAAAACCCAAACAAACGCAGCACATACCTTTCCTTTTCCTGCTGAACAGGAAAACAAACCACAACCTCTTCTATTCCATCATGTTTCAGAAGTAGATTTTTACAAGGGGCCACATGAGAAACCTGAATTGCGTCAGAGGGCCACACCAACGATAATATTTTAGGGATGCACCGAAATAAAAATTATTGGCCGAAACCAAAAACCAAAAAATGCGGAACCCACGACCAAAACCGAAACACCGAGAGAAAAGATTGTGTCAATTATTAGAAGCATTGTATTTGTGGCTGTGGGTGTGTACAAACCTCACTAAAATCACTGCAGTGCAATTCAAAGAATAAATCAACTACAAACGTGTTTCATTTATTATTATAAATTATTGTTATTTTTTTGTTGCCATTGATTGTATTGACAGACAGACAGCGGTTTTTATTAATAGCAGCGTGTCTGTTAAAGGAAAATAACGTTTGGAAGCCCATTCCAGTGAATAAAACGTTCTAATCTACAGCATTAAGAAGAGCGGTGTAATAAATAATATTATATTATAGTGTTGGGAAATATATTATACTGCACCCACTTGACAACCCAAAGGGTGCCATCACTTAGTCGACCATCCCACAGAGTCTTAGCGGTGCCTCAGTATACTGAGTTATGAGGAGGAGCAACCTCAGGAGAAGGAAGGACTGAGGAGCAGTGTGGCAGAGGGTGCAACCACTAAACAGACCATCCCACAGAGTCCCATCAGTGCCTCAAGTATGCATCAAAGGTTATCAACATCAAGTCCGATACAACAGATCTATAATCATTATAATTTTTGGGATCCACGGGGAAGGTTTTAAAGATCTACCCGTCGATCCACTGGAGATCACTGATCTAAAGCAATGAATTCCATTATTTTTTTTTGTGTTCTGACTTTTGCCTCTGCACATCACTGGAAAACTTTCCTGCCTTTTCAAAAGCGTCTCTACAGACGGAGTGCGCATGCTCGGATTCACTTCACTGTTCTACGTCACGTTCTTCTCATATTTAGAAGGCAATCGGGATGTTTGGATTTCAGGTGATAAATTAAACCCGATGTGGAGAAACTCTTTGCAGATACACCCCCAAAATTCAGCATTGCATGTTTTGTAAATCGCTACACCGCAGACATGTTGCTCTGATCCAGATAGCCGTGTGCTGCTGCGCTTTTTATTGCGTCTTTACAATTGTGTTTCTGCCGTGTTGTTCCTGCGATTTAGGTTTTTCTGCCGAATATTTTCGTGCATCCCTGTAATTTATGATTGGCCTCACGCGGGCCAGACAGGGACGTACAAAGAGCCGGATGTGGCCCGCGGGCCGTAGTTTGCCCGGGTCTGATGTAGATAGATTATAATATTTGCAGGTTTTTAACAGGACACACAAAAGTAGATCGTTTATTGCACTTTAATGCTCAGAAAATACTTTTACATTCTGAAAATAAATATTCATATAATTACGTAATCGCTTTAATTACAGATAAATTTGAGTAATAAATACGTTTTTCTCCAGCATTCGACTTTTTGCCACGACAAACAACGGACGTTCGAATGACTGTAAGTGAAGTGGTTGAATAATACGGAGGGAGAGAAAGACGTCGTGAGAGCTGGAGGGGTTATTTTTCTCTCTTTAGAGTATAAAAAGTGTAAATACTGTCTCTGATATGGAAACTTTACTGTTAACGTCTGCAAAAAGACAAGTAATGCTAATGCTAATGCTAACACGTGAGTATAGCAAAGAAACGTTAGCAAGAAGTGGGTTCTCCAGAAAACGTTCCATCTGAGACCCGACTGCTTCTCCTGAACAAAATACTTGTAATGAAATTAAAATAGCTTAATTATGAAATAGCTTGTGTCGTGTCAAACCCGGTCCTCCTACTGAACCCTAACGCTAATGCTAACGCTAATGCTAACACATGGCACAAAAACATGACCTGTGATCAGTTCTGCTCTTCTTTACTCTTTCTTTTCTTTCTTACATTTTTTTCTACTCTCCCTCCATTTTTAATCCTCCCTTTCCTTTAGCCTTAAATCTGCTCTTCCACCCTCGCTTCCTCCCTCTATCCAATCCTCCCTTCTTTCCTCTCTCTCCTTCCCTCCTTTCTCTAACACTTCATTTCTTTCTTCTATCCTCTCTCCATACTTCCATCCCTTTCCTTCCTCCCTGTCCCCTTCTCCTGTCCCACCTTTTCTCTCCCTTCTGACCTTTTCATCATCCTTCCTTTAGCCATCTTTCCTTTGCTTCCATTCATCCTTCCTCTCTCCCTTCCTCCCTCTGTCCCATTTCTCCTCCCTAATTTTTTTTCCTCTCTCACTCCTATCGTTCTACTTTTCTTCCTTCAACCATTCCTCTCTCTGTCCCTCTCACCATTGCTTCCTTCCTTTCTCCATCTTGCCCTCCGGTTCTTTCTATTTTCCTTCTTTCCCTTTTCCTTTTCCAGACTCTGGATCTGGATGTGGGTTGGAGGTTAAACACGTCATGCTGGTTAGAGGGATAAATGCTGTGATTGGTTGTAATATTGATAATGATGATGATGATGATGAAGATGATAATTAAATGAGGTGATTATCGTGTGTCTCCGCATCTTCGTGTCTCCTGATGCTCCTCCCCCTTCAGCATCTCCTCAGGCGTCCTTGTTGTTTAGAGGGAAGGTATCTACCCAGCTCTGCGTGCGAGACCTGCACTGCTCCCAGTCGTACAGCGGACGGTAGCTGAAGTGGCGTTGCGCCTTGTCGGAGCTGACGGTAAAGGAGGTGCAGGCCACGGCGAGCGTGTAGCGGTTCAGGATGGGCGTGAAGGAGCACACGGGCTTCAGCAGCCAGCGCAGCAGCTCGTTGAAGCATGCGAGCATCCAGAGAACGCACAGCGGCATGCGAAGAGAACGGAACTTAAACCCAGACAGGAACTGCATGTTGAACTCGTCGTAGCTCTTGTAGGGAGAGTCGTCATAGCAGTAGTACACCTCACCCCCGAGACGCTCGGGATGCTCACGTAACGCCCGCGCCGCTAACAGGTGCATCCACGCCACGTTTCCTGTCCACAACAACACACACACACACACACACACACACACACACACACACACACACACACACACACACACACACAGAATTACTGGGTTACACAATACACAATTGACCTCAGCAACAAGTCCAACTGTCTCTTTACCTTCATCCCTACTTTCCTTCACTTTTTTCTAAATTTCTTTTATTCCTCTTTACTTATTGTAGTGTGAGATCTGTCCAGAAGAACAAGAACGTAGTGTAAGATCTGTCCAGAAGACCGAGGACGTAGTGTGAGATCTGTCCAGAAGAACAAGGACATAGTTTGAGATCTGTCCAGAAGAACAAGGACTGAGATTGAGATCTGTCCTAAAGAATGAGAACACAGGGTGAGATCTGATGTGTTCCTGATGAAGAACATTTTTTGAGTTGCTCAGAGAAAACACAACGCAGTGAACTACAGAGTGAGAAGAATAAATGTATTCTGTAACCCTGTAATGAGGAAAAAAAGAAATACTGTGGATCATGTGTGATTTGGAAGAGATGATGAGCGATAATCATCTCTCGGTTTACTGTTTTTTATGCTGACTCTTTCGAATCTGAGTCACGAAGATTAGATGTTTCAGAGAGATCTCAGTGTTGATCAGATCTTCAGGAACGCAGATCAGAGTGTTGAGGAGGAGATTTTCATTTTTTAGAGCGTCAAAGAGGAGAACATGAGCTGCCTGTAAAGGTTCTGAACCCGAATACTGGCACAGTGGTGTCTATTCTTCACTCAGATGAGTAATATTTTACCCTCCATGTCCTCCATCTCCATGTTTTTTCAGCTGTCTGACTGTGTAATACTGATATAATTACATGCAACAGAAATAAACACTCCATCAGCTTCAGCTCCAGGTTCCCGATGCAGTTCTTGGTGGATCTTTGGCTTTGCTTTCAAAATTTTACTCTCTTATTTCCTGCCAAACAATTACAAAGCAGACAAAACAGTTTCATTAAGCTCTGCAGACACCCCATGTCAGTGCAAGCAACGGACATACAAGAAGTTCTACCTGAGAGTTTTCTCCATCTTTAAGATCTTCTCAGACCTTTACTACAAATGTAAAAAAATCTAAACCCTTGATGAATGACCAGAACTCAATTTGCACCAGTGCTATGAGGCTCATGATGCTGACCACCAATTACCACCAATAATTTAGAGTGGACATGTTCCAGCACTGAATGGAGAGGGCGGAGTCTTGGAGAAGTTCCTGGAATACCCAATCTGAACTCTGAACTCCATCTTATGAACGATGCTGGGTTTAGTGGGTTTGGTTGTATGTAGTGTAGCGTCATGCAGGTTGAAGGTTACGAGGTGTGTACCTGCGTAAACGCGCCCGTGCTCAGTGTTTTGTGGAACTCCTTTGATGAGCCAGCCTCCGGTGCGAACTCCCATCATGTAGAACTCCTTCATCAGATTGTGGTTTTCACCGTAAATCCCTGTAGGACGCAGAGAACACGTGTAGAGAACAGCACCACCTGCAACCTTAACACCGAGACACAAAACAGGAAATACATCAGTGTGTGTTACAGTGAGTGAGTGAGTGAGTGAGTGAGTAAGTGTTACAGTGAATGAGTAAATGAGTAAGTGAGTGAGTGAGTAAGTGAGTGAGTGAGTGAGTGAGTGAATGAGTAAGTGTTACAGTGAATGAGTGAGTGAGTAAGTGAGTGAGTGAGTGTTACAGTGAGTGAGTGAGTGAGTGATTGGGTGAGTGAGTGAGTGTTACAGTGAGTGGGTAAGTAAGTGAGTGTTACAGTGAGTAAGTGAGTGAGTGGGTGAGTGAGTGAGGGTTACAGTGAGTGAGTGAGTGTTACAGTGAATGAGTGAGTAAATGGGTGAGTAAGTAAGTGTTACAGTGAGTGAGTAAGTGAGTGAGTAAGTGAGTGAGTGAGTGAGTGAGTGAGTGAGTGTTACAGTGAATGAGTGAGTAAGTGAGTGAATGGGTGAGTGTTACAGTGAATGAGTGAGTGAGTGAGTGAGTGTTACAGTGAATGAGTGAGTGAGTAAGTGAGTGAGTGTTACAGTGAGTGAGTGAGTGAGTGAGTGAGTGTTACAGTAAATGAGTGAGTGAGTGAGTGAGTGAGTGAGTGAGTGAGTGAGTGTTACAGTGAATGAGTGAGTGAGTAAGTGAGTGAGTGTTACAGTGAGTGAGTGAGTGAGTGTTACAGTGAATGAATGAATGAGTGAGTGAGTGCGTGAGTGAGTGAGTGAGTGAGTAAATAAGTGAGTGTTACAGTGAATGAGTGAGTGAGTGAGTGAGTGTTACAGTGAATGAGTGGGTGAGTGAGTGAGTGAGTGAGTGAGTGAGTGAGTGTTACAGTGAGTATGTGACTGAGTGAGTAAGTGAGTGAGTGAGTGAATGAATGAGAGTCTTAGAGTGTATGAGTGAGTGAGTGAATGAGTTACAGTAAATGAGTGAGTGAGTGTTACAGTGAACGAGTGAGTGAGTGAGTGAGTGAGTGGGTGAGTGTTACAGTGAACGAGTGAGTGAGTGAGTGAGTGAGTGAGTGAGTGAGTGTTAAAGTTGAAAGGTGAGTGAGCGAGTGAATGAGGTGAGTGAATGAGGTGAGTGTGTGAGTGAATGAGTGAGTGTTACAGTGAGGGAGTGAGTGAATGAGAGTCTTACAGTGAATGAGTGAGTGAGTGAGTGAGTGTTACAGTGAGTATGTGAGTGAGTGAGTGAGTGAATGAATGAGAGTTTAAAAGTGTATGAGTGAGTGAGTGAATGAGTTACAGTAAATGAGTGAGTGGGTGAGTGTTACAGTGAACGAGTGAGTGAGTGAGTGAGTGAGTGAGTGAGTGAGTAAGTGGGTGAGTGTTACAGTGAACGAGTAAGTGAGTGAGTGAGTGTTACAGTGAGTGAGTGAGTGAGTGAGTGAGTGAATGAGAGTTTAAGAGTGTATGAGTGAGTGAGTGAATGAGTTACAGTAAATGAGTGAGTGAGTGGGTGAGTGTTACAGCGAACGAGTGAGTGAGTGAGTGAGTGAGTGTTAAAGTTGAAAGGTGAGTGAGTGAGTGAATGAGGTGAGTGAATGAGGTGAGTGTGTGAGTGAATGAGTGAGTGTTACAGTGAGGGAGTGAGTGAATGAGAGTCTTACAGTGAATGAGTGAGTGAGTGTTACAGTGAATGAGTGAGTGTGTGAGTGAGTGAGTGAGTAAGTGTTACAGTGAATGAGTGAGTGAGTGAATGAGGTGAGTGAGTGAGTGAGTGAGTGAGGTGAGTGAGTGAGTGAATGAGGTATGTGCGTGAGTGCGTGAGTGCGTGAGTGCGTGAGTGAGTGAGTGAGGTATGTGCGTGAGAGAGTGAGTGAGTGAATGAGGTGAGTGAGTGAGTGAGTGAGTGAGGTGAGTGAGTGAGTGAATGAGGTATGTGCGTGAGTGAGTGAGAGAGTAAGTGAGTGAATAAAGTGAGTGAGCGAGTGAGTGAGTGAGTGAGTGAGTGAGTAAGTGAGTGAGTGAATAAAGTGAGTGAGCGAGCGAGTGAGTGAGTGAGTGAGTGAATAAAGTGAGTGAGTAAGTGAGTGAGTGAATGAGGTAAGTGAATAAACGAGCAAATGAATGAGTGACTGTTACATTTACAATTACAACAGCGATTTAGGACTCGCCAGAACTTCACTTAAAAAAACATTTAAAAGCAGAAGATAGTAGAAAAAAACTGAGATCGGTGTGTGTGTGTGTGTGTGTGTGTGTGTGTGTGTGTGTGTGTGTGTGTGTGTGTGTGTGTGTGTCGTCAATGAGGAGAACATGAGCTGCCTGTAAAGGTTCTGAACCCGAATACTGGCACAGTGGTGTCTATTCTTCACTCAGATGAGTAATATTTTACCCTCCATGTCCTCCATCTCCATGTTTTTTCAGCTGTCTGACTGTGTAATACTGATATAATTACATGCAACAGAAATAAACACTCCATCAGCTTCAGCTCCAGGTTCCCGATGCAGTTCTTGGTGGATCTTTGGCTTTGCTTTCAAAATTTTACTCTCTTATTTCCTGCCAAACAATTACAAAGCAGACAAAACAGTTTCATTAAGCTCTGCAGACACCCCATGTCAGTGCAAGCAACGGACATACAAGAAGTTCTACCTGAGAGTTTTCTCCATCTTTAAGATCTTCTCAGACCTTTACTACAAATGTAAAAAAATCTAAACCCTTGATGAATGACCAGAACTCAATTTGCACCAGTGCTATGAGGCTCATGATGCTGACCACCAATTACCACCAATAATTTAGAGTGGACATGTTCCAGCACTGAATGGAGAGGGCGGAGTCTTGGAGAAGTTCCTGGAATACCCAATCTGAACTCTGAACTCCATCTTATGAACGATGCTGGGTTTAGTGGGTTTGGTTGTATGTAGTGTAGCGTCATGCAGGTTGAAGGTTACGAGGTGTGTACCTGCGTAAACGCGCCCGTGCTCAGTGTTTTGTGGAACTCCTTTGATGAGCCAGCCTCCGGTGCGAACTCCCATCATGTAGAACTCCTTCATCAGATTGTGGTTTTCACCGTAAATCCCTGTAGGACGCAGAGAACACGTGTAGAGAACAGCACCACCTGCAACCTTAACACCGAGACACAAAACAGGAAATACATCAGTGTGTGTTACAGTGAGTGAGTGAGTGAGTGAGTGAATGAGTAAGTGTTACAGTGAATGAGTGAGTGAGTGAGTGAATGAGTGAGTGTTACAGTGAATGAGTGAGTGAGTGAGTGAGTGAGTGTTACAGTGAATGAGTGAGTGAGTGAGTGAATGAGTGAGTGTTACAGTGAATGAGTGAGTGAGTGAGTGAGTGAGTGTTACAGTGAATGAATGAGTGAGTGAGTGAGTGAGTGTTACAGTGAATGAGTGAGTGAGTAAGTGAGTGAGTGTTACAGTGAGTGAGTGAGTGAATGAGTGAGTGTTACAGTGAATGAATGAGTGAGTGAGTGAGTGAGTGAGTGAGTGGGTAAATAAGTGAGTTACAGTGAATGAGTGAGTGAGTGAGTGTTACAGTGAATGAGTGGGTGAGTGAGTGAGTGAGTGAGTGAGTGAGTGTTACAGTGAGTATGTGAGTGAGTGAGTAAGTGAGTGAGTGAGTGAATGAATGAGAGTCTTAGAGTGTATGAGTGAGTGAGTGAATGAGTTACAGTAAATGAGTGAGTGAGTGTTACAGTGAACGAGTGAGTGAGTGAGTGAGTGAGTGAGTGTTAAAGTTGAAAGGTGAGTGAGCGAGTGAATGAGGTGAGTGAATGAGGTGAGTGTGTTAGTGAATGAGTGAGTGTTACAGTGAGGGAGTGAGTGAATGAGAGTCTTAAAGTGAATGAGTGAGTGAGTGAGTGAGTGAGTGAGTGAGTGAGTGAGTGTTACAGTGAGTATGTGAGTGAGTGAGTGAGTGAATGAATGAGAGTTTAAGAGTGTATGAGTGAGTGAGTGAATGAGTTACAGTAAATAAGTGAGTGAGTGGGTGAGTGTTACAGTGAACGAGTGAGTGAGTGAGTGAGTGAGTGAGTGAGTGAGTGGGTGAGTGTTACAGTGAACGAGTAAGTGAGTGAGTGAGTGTTACAGTGAGTGAGTGAGTGAGTGAGTGAGTGAGTGAATGAGAGTTTAAGAGTGTATGAGTGAGTGAATGAGTTACAGTAAATGAGTGAGTGAGTGGGTGAGTGTTACAGCGAACAAGTGAGTGAGTGAGTGAGTGAGTGAGTGTTAAAGTTGAAAGGTGAGTGAGCGAGTGAATGAGGTGAGTGAATGAGGTGAGTGTTACAGTGAGGGAGTGAGTGAATGAGAGTCTTACAGTGAATGAGTGAGTGAGTGTTACAGTGAATGAGTGAGTGAGTGAGTGAGTGAGTGAGTGTTACAGTTAAAAGGCGAGTGAGCGAGTGACAGAGTTGAGTGAATGAGGTAAGTGTGTGAGTGAGTGAGTGAGTGAGTGAGTAAGTAAGTGTTACAGTGAATGAGTGAGTGAGTGAATGAGGTGAGTGAGTGAGTGAGTGAGTGAGTGAGTGAGTGAGTGAGTGAGTGAATAAAGTGAGTGAGCGAGCGAGTGAGTGAGTGAGTGAGTGAGTGAGTGAGTGAGTGAGTGAGTAAGTGAATAAAGTGAGTGAGTGAGTGAATGAGGTGAGTGAATGAGGTAAGTGAATAAACGAGCAAATGAATGAGTGACTGTTACATTTACAATTACAACAGCGATTTAGGACTCGCCAGAACTTCACTTAAATAAACATTTAAAAGCAGAAGATAGTAGAAAAAGACTGAGATCGGTGTGTGTGTGTGTGTGTGTGTGTGTGTGTGTGTGTGTGTGTGTGTCAAATTACAATTTTATTTGTTACATAAACATTCATACAGAGTACAGCATGTAGTGAAATGCTTTTTTACGACTGAATGAAAAACTAGTAGTTCACCATAAAAATGAAAAAGAATAAAATGACAAAAATAAATAGAATAAGTATAAAAGTACTCACACACACACACACACACACACACACACACACACACACACACACACACACACACACACACACACACACACATAAGTTAAACAGAAAGGGATGGATATGTCTATGACAAGTGTCGAAACAGTGTGATTGTCATTAATCTGTCCTGTGTGTGTGTGTGTGTGTGTGTGTGTGTAAGAAAGAAAATGCAGTACCTTGGTACCGTTAGCTTCCAGCACTAGTTTCTCTGCCATTGCTTTACTCTTGGGATATGGCATGTTGTGACAAACGTTATAGGGCGTGTCCTCATCTCCCCTTTAATAATGAGACGATCAGGATTCAAATATCTCACATTTAGAAGACGCATTTAAATAGCAGTGCACCATCAGAAGTCACCATCACACACATATGTGCTTCTTCACCAAACATACAGATGTTTAGAACACGTGTACGTGTAGGTTGAAATTTCCCTCAAAATGAAAAGATTCTAGACCTCCATGAAGATCAGCAGAGACACATTGTATTAATGTGAAGGTTGAAGTGATCGATCTCAAGTGACCTGCACAGAACCCTGACCAGCTCGAAGGTGGAGGAACTGATCGAATCCTTACACAACCTCAGTGAATGCTCTTGCAGATGATTAATGATCACCAATCCCAACAGCCACACCTTTACTGGAAAGCCTTCCCAGAAGAGTTCATTATAACATGAAAGCCCGGAGAACAAATCTTGTGTACAAACGTTTGCAGTGTAAGTGTGTAGAAGTGTGTAGAAGTGTGTTTATCACACACTTGTCTGGGTTGATCACTCTAAAGACACAGATATCTTCTGTAAAATAAACAGACAGGGTCCATGTGTTTTCTGGAACCGGTCCTGAAGCATTCCAGACATAGCTTTGCAGTTCCACAGCGGGGTTACTGGAGTGCAGTGTATCATTATCATCATCACCCCGTCTCATTATTAAATATCATCTGAAGATTCAATTACAGTTCAAACACCAAAATGCTCCTTCGAGGTTCTCCTACAGGCCAAAGATCACAGAGTTAAATCAGAGTTAAATCACACAATGTCACAGCATGGGCCGTGCTCTGCTATGTGATTATCTCACGAGGTTGAGATGTCACTGAAAATGCAGCTAGAATATTTTCAGACATGTGTTTCAGTCCTCAGCCACGTGCCCAAGACATTTTTATCTGCCTCGTACCCCTGGGAGAATTAAGCAAAGGAAAGAAGGAGGAAGGGGGAGAAGAAGGCAGAGAAGAAGACACAGACAGATGGAGGGCAAAAGATTTCAGATTTTTCTTCAGTCTGGAAAGAATATCTTTCATTTTGCTGCTTTTCCAATTTTCCTAATTCCAGGATTGAGGAATTCCTTCAGTCAGAACTGTTTTTGTTCTTCATCATCGCTATGCTTTCAGATTTTCCTCCTCCTCCTCCTCCTCCATTAAATACTGTTACATCACTGTACTGTTTAATTGTGATTGGTCAAATTCATTCTCCAGAACATCATCTCGGACATCAAATCACACCTCCAACCTCTGTTTCATCAATATATACATTAAAGTATCAGGACACCTCACATTTCCAGCCACATGTGGTTCTTTAACAATCTGTTGCGCAGACACACAATTGTGTTAGATGTCTTTGGGTGCAGGAGCATGACATTTCTTCCTTCACTTGAACTAGGAGACCCAAACCTGTTCCAGCTCTATTAAAGATCTGCTTTCCGTTGGTTGGAAGATGTGAAAGATCTCTGCTAAAAACCCTATTGAACACTTTTGGAATAAATGTGAATGCTGACTGCACCCCAAGCCTCCTCACCTCACCTACATCAGTACTCTACTCACACACTTGTAGCTGAATGAATCTCCACAAAATCTAGTAGAACATCTTTCCAGAAGAGATTATAATAACATCAAATGAAGACTAAATTTGGAATGAGGTACATTATATTATTATTATTATAAACTCACCTGATGAAGGTATCTCCCTTCACGTTGGGTCCCACCACCTCCATACTGCTGGTGTAGACCAGCTGCTGAATCCCGAGCTCCTGACATGCCTTAATCACGTTCTCAGTTCCTGCAGACCAGAGACAAACCACAGAACTCTAAAATCATTGAACTCACTACAGAACCTTCACTGGAATATCAAACAATTTCATTATAAGAAAAGGATCTCCGAGATCAGAGACGTGAGGGAATTTCTCTCATTTATCAAATATATCTCACATTTATCTCATATTTCACATCCATCTTATTAATTTATATCTCATATTTATCTTATCAAACATCTTTTTCACATACATCTCAATATTATCTTATATCTTACATCTCTCTCATTTATCTCATATCTCACATTTAGCTTATATCTCACCTATCTCACATTCATCTCAAATCTCACATCTATCTATCTCATATCGCACATATTTATCTCAGATCTTAGTCACATTTATTACGTATCTCATATATATATCTTACATTGCCCTAATATCTCACATCTTTTTCACTACTGTCTCATATCTTACATTTATCTCATATCTCACTATATTACAGTATATCTCCTCAAGGTTTACTCCTTTACTGGAGCTGGAGTCCCATAGGCAGGGTGTGGTTGTACACAATCTCACACTGGGAACTCCTGCGACGGCGCTGGTCCAAAACAGTATCGGCTCTGCCGCTACTTTGGATCAATCAGTGCGGTGAAGAAAAGGGGATCCGCTACTTGGGCAACAGCTGATCTTCCATAGTATCTTGCCCAGGCTAACCCCCTGGAGGGGACACTCCAGCCTCGCCTTTCAGCGTCCAAACAACACGGGAAGCAGCAGTTTACCGGTTATAAGCTACACAATGCTTGACTGGCGTCAGGGGCTGCTTCTGAAGGTGGGAGAGATCTTTGTATCTCATTGGGCAGCTACCGCCCGCCTCAAGCTGGGCAGCCCCCAGCCAGTAAAGTGCTGTCCCGCCACTGTCTGACTTCCTTATTAGGTGCATGGGGATAAGGAAACCCGACAAGCAGACCACAATCTCTGTAATTATAATTTAACCCAGTGACAAGGGATCAGAACGCCTGCTGAGTCTCCGTCTCCATACATCTGCGGGCCAGTTACACTCATCAGCTCTTATGCCCCAACCTTGACCTCCACACCTGAGGCAAAATACAAGTTCTACACCAGTCTGAATGATGCCATCAAAAACATCAAAAGCAACGAACATTTCGTCCATCTTGGTGACTTCAATGCCAGAGTAGATGCAGACCATAATTCTTGGAATTCCTGCTTGGGTGATTTTGGAGTTGGCAAGATAATGAGAATGGGCAGCGCCTGTTAGATCTCTGCTCTTAATATGGCCTCTGCGTAACCAACTCCTCCTCTTGTTCCAAGCATTGGCACCAGCTCGATTTGGTCATTGTCAGACGAACAGGCCTCAAGCATGTGCTTCTCACTCGCTCATATCACAGTGCTGACTGTGACTCTGATCATTCACTGGTACGCTGCAAGATCAAGCTGCTAGGAAAAGAAACTCCACTCCACCAAACAAGAAAAAAAGCCACGCATTAACACATCAAAGATGCAACATCCTGAGAAGCTTGAGGTATTCACAAAGACTCTAGCCAATGCTCTCTCTGCAGGCTACCTATGCAACACTGCATCGGCATCATGGAATCACCTGTGTGATGCAATTCAGAAAGCAGCTCTTGCTACCTATGGGAGAAAGACATCTAAGAACTGTGACTGGTTTGAAGCCATGTCTGCTGAGCTGACTCCTGTTATTGAAGCAAAGCGTGCCGCCTTTGCTGAATATAAGTGTTCTCCAGATGGGAAAAACTTTAAAGCACTTAGATCAGCCAGGAGCAAATTACAGCAGACAGAAAGAAGATGTGCAAATGAGTACTGGCAGGAGCTCAGTCACGACATTCAAAAGGCAGCAGCAACAGGCAACACCAGGGGCATGTATGAGGGCATCAAGAAAGCTCTTGGACCAACTCAGAGCAAAACTGCACCTCTGAAAACCAGCTGCAGATAGGTGATCACTGACAAAAACAAGCAGATAGAGAGATGGGTGGAATACTATTCAGAGCTCTACTCCAGAGAGACCATTGTTGTCAGCTCAGCATTGGACATCATCGATCCTCTGCCCATCATGGAGAAATTAGACACCAAACCAACACTGGCAGAACTCAGTAAGGCCAGTAACAGTTTAGCCTGCAGCAAAGCCCCGGGGAATGATTGTATCCCCCCCCAGACCTAATCAGGCACTGCAAGTCCACCCTTTTGCAGCTTGTATTTAACATCCTCTGTCAGTTTTGGAGAGAAGGGTGTGTGCAACAAGACATGAGATGCCAAAAGCGTCACCCTGTACAAAAACAAAGGTGACAGGAACTATAGAGGCATCTCCCTCTTGTGTATCTTGGGCAAACTGTATGCAAGAGTGCTGTTGGTGCGCCTTCAACAGCTGGCAGAACATGTCTACCCTGAGTCCCAATGTGGCTTTCGAGCAGAACGTTCTACAGTGGACATGATCTTCTCCCTTTGCCAACTTCAGGAGAAGTGTAGGGAACAGCATAAACCCCTCTACGTCACCTTCATAGACCTTACCAAAGCCTTTGACCTAGTTTGTTCAGATGGGCTCCTTCTGAAGATCGGATGCCCCTCGAAGCTTCACAGCATGATTAGATCTTTTCATGACGGAATGAAGGCAACCATCCAGTACGATGGCAGCAAGTCAGAATCATTTGACATCAAAAGCGGCATGAAGCAAGGTTGTGTCCTTGCTCCAACCCTCTTCGGAATCTTTTTCTCCCTTCTTTTAAAACATGCTTTAGGGAATTCCACCGAAGGGGTGTATATGCATACACGATCAGACGGCAGACTCTACAACATCGCAAGACTCAGAGCAAAAAGCAAAAAACACGAGATCATCATTAGAGATGATGCTCTTTGCTGATAAACAAGATCTACAGTGTCTGATTGACAGATTCTCCCAGGCCTGTATAGACTTCAGTCTAACCATCAACCTGAAGAAGACCAACATGCTGGGCCAAGATGTGGATATATCACCTGTCATCACAATTGAACTTGAAGTGGTCTACCAGTTCACCTACCTGGGCTCCACCATCAGCGACATGTCCTTAGGTACCGAAATCAACAAACGCATCGGCAAGGCCACAACAACTCTAGGACGGCTGACCACTCGTGTCTGGGAAAACCTTAAGCTCAACTCAAACAAAGATGGCAGTATACAAATCTTGCATAGTCAGCACTCTCCTGTATGGGAGTGAATCCTGGACAATATATGCCAAAAAAGAGCAGAAACTGAATAGTTACCACATGCGTTGTCTCCGTCGCATTCTTGGCATCAGCTGGAACGACAAAGTGCCCAGGGTCTTGCCCGCACCGCCATCCCTACCATGTACACGCTGCTCAGACAACGCAGACAGCGCTGGCTTGGTCATGTGCGCTGTATGGAAGACCGGCGGATCCCAAAAGACATTCTCTATGGTAAGCTCACACACAGCAAAAGACCCCGAAGTCACCCCCAGTTAAGATATAAAGATGTCTGCAAGCGCGATCTGAAAGCCCTGGACATCAATATAGAGACCTGGGAGGACATTGCAGCTAACCGCAGTAGCTGGCGCTGTCTGCTCAGGACACAGATAAACACAGGAGAGGAAAAGATCTTGAAGCAAGCGGATGAGAGGAGAATTTGGCAAAAGACACGTGCACAAGGACATTCACTCACGACAAACTACATCTGCACTTTGTGCCACAGAGACGGTCACTCCCGTACTGGTCTCACCAGCCACCGAAGATGCTGCCTCAGAACAACACTACAATCTCTTAGGGCGCTATATCCATGGTCGTCTACGACTGAAGGAGGCCTACTACTACAGTATATCTCACATCTATCTCACATTTATCTCATATCTTTCATCTATCCTAGACTAATGGATGAGGGAGTGATTATGGAGTAATGACGAATCTCAGATCCTACAACACACCACCACCTGCTGTTTTATCACCTCATAACCGAGTGAAGAAGAAAAACTTTGTTTTTCCAAAAGTGCGATGAAGGCAGTGTTACATTAATTAGACTTTCTACATCTTCTCACCTTCTTAACTCCTACACCTCCTCCCCTCCTCCACATTCTCAGCTTTTACACCTCCTCACCTCCTCAACCTTCTCAACTCCTACACCTCCTCACCTCACCATCATCACACACTCTGTACACACTAGTGTAACACTTAGAGAACAAGGTACTTCCTTTTGATACTGAATTATGGAAAATGAGTTATCTCTCTCTCTCTCTCTCTCTCTCTCTCTTATCTTATCAAACAAATTAATCTCTACAGAAACATCTGTCATGTTCCGGAGCCTCATGCTCCAGATGTTTAATATGACTCGTATGTCAGTGCAGAGTTAAACTCAAACAGGAGAGAGA
>MU556860.1:22500-26640 GCA_024362625.1 Silurus asotus
CTCATTCACACACATGTACTCTGTCTTACTCCTACTGACTTTCATTCCTCTTCTCTCCAGCGCATATCTCCACCTCTCCAGGATCTTCTCAACCTGCTCACTACTCTCACCACAAATCACAATATCATCCAAAAACATCATAGTCCAGGGAGACTCCTGTCTGACCTCGTCCATCAACCCGTCCATCACCACTGCAAACAGGAAAGGGCTCAGGGCCGATCCTTGATGCAGTCCAACCTTCACTCTAAACCAGTCTGTCGTACCTACTGCACACTTCACTGCCGTCACACTGCCCTCATACATGTCCTGCACCACCCTCACATACGTCTCTGACACACCAACCATACTGCTGCTCACAGATGGTCACCTCTTCTCTCAGCCTGGCTTCCACTACTCTTTCTCAGAACTTCATGGTGTGACTGATCAACTTTATTCCCCTGTAGTTACTGCAGGTCATCTCCCTTATTCTTAAAGATCAATACCAGCAAACTTCTTCTCCATTCCTCAGGCATCTTCTTACCTTCCAACATCCAGTTAAACAATCTGGTTAAAAACTCCACAGCTCCTCATATGCCTTTTCCTTGGCTTTCACCACATCCCTCTTCACCTGCTGCTGCATCTCCTTGTTCTCCTGACTACTTTTCTCATCACTCTGTCGATCCCAATTCTGTTTCTCCAACCTCTTTCTCCTTCTGCTCTCCTGCACTTCCTCATTCCACACCGTCTCTTTATCTTCCTTTCTATTTCCAGATGTTACACCAAAAACCTTTCTAGCTGCCTCCCTCATCACTCCTGCAGTAGTTCCCCAATCATCCAGCACCTCCTCACCACCACCGAGCTCACATCTCATCTCTTACTCTCACATCTCATCTCACACATCTCACCTCATCTCTCACTCTCAGCTCTTATGATGATAATGTTCTACAGCTGCCTGAACCATCGCTGGAGGAGCTTTACCAACACTGCATAGGATCTATTGCTCCAGAAACACCAACAGAGCAATCAACATCACCAAGGACAAAAGTCTCTCCCAGTACAACCTTCACACTTCTACAGGAGGAGCAGGAGCTGAACTTCACAGCAGCAGACCTCCTCAGGCTTGTGAACTACACCAATCTGCTGCAGCTGCAGATTAAAACAGACCACAAAAGACCTCTTCGTGTTTTACACACACACACACACACACACACACACACACACACACACACACACACACACACACACAGACACACACACATACAGGATATGGTAATTATGATAAACTCCTGAATCAGGAATCTAAATGATCTGGTGGCAGCAGATTGTTGGTTCTTAGCGTTCAGCAGATCTGATGGAGGTTTGGATCAGACGGAGATCAGATATCTTCAGGAACACTGTGTACGTGTGTGTTTTACCACCTTCTGTGTTTATCTTCACAACTGCACCTTATACATTATTATTGCAACATTTACAGCATGTAGCAGAAGCTCTTATCCAGAGGGATGTTCTAAAGTTCTGTGAGTCTGAATAAATCTACACTGTACACCAGATTCCACACTTCATATAAATATAACTCTTAAATTCTACAAACTGGGAAAGTGCTCATTTAAGTGTTTCAGGAAGATGAAGGTCTTCAGCCGTCGCTTGAAGATAATCAGGGACTCTGCTGTACAGACATCTAGGAGAAGTTCATTTCACCACCTCGGTGCCAGAACAAAGAAGATCCTTGAAGTGTACTTATGCACTGCACCTTCATGCTCCTGTAACGGGTTTAATTATATATTTATATCTAATCGCAGTGGTGCAGCACCGGTGCTCCAAAACATCAGCTTTATCATCAACCATCAATTTAATGACTTTATTTTTAGACTCAACTGTTTCACTTTTAACATCAGACCAAAGAAAGAAATGATGAATATAAATGTTATTGTCATGAATTTGTCTCTTTTAAATCTGTGAGCTGAAGATTAAAGGAAATGATGATTTTGTTGTTCTGATGTTTAACTGAAAAGGGAAAACAGAAGAAACGTAAACCTTTTTTTGTATAGACGCATAAACACACCTCACTTCCAGGAAAAGCCCCCACACATCCCCCACAATCACCTTCTCCAGGTGTTCCAGGTGTTCCAGCACAAACATGTCTGAGGTTTTCAAGTGATCCCTTAAAAGAACTAGTCCTGCTCTAACATTCTATTAGCCAAGAGTTCAAAGTTCTCCAGTTTATTCTCCACTTCAGATTTTTCATGAGAAAGGCTGCCAAACGCTACCTGTCGTTGGAGTGGTACCATCATCTCTGAACCCAAACATCTCTGACCCAGAGAGAAAGCTCTCCAGGTGAACAATCTTTATACACATTATGGTGTAGAAGATAATGGTGTCCTCTCACCCCCCTGTACATGAATGACTGTGTCCCCCCCAAAGGCAAATCTCCTGCCCCCTCACCTGTGCTGAGGTCCACCAGGCTGGGGTCGATGTGCTTATCGAAGACCCGGATCTCTTTCACATTATCTTCTTTCTCCAGAAGAACATTCAGCAGGTGCTGCCCCAGAAATCCACACCCTCCTGTCAGGAGGTAAACCAGCCTGCGCTTCTCGGGATTCTCGCTGCTCATGATGTTTTCCTGCACGGAGTTCGTGATGCTCGGCTTCTGGAGGAGTGAAGAACTTCAGCTATACGATCTGGATTTAAAAAGGAGAAGGAGGAGGAGATCAGGAGGGAGGAGATCAGGAGGGAGGAGATCAGGAGGGAGGAGATCAGGAGGGAGGAGACAACACGTTCTCACTCCCGACTCGTCACGTTTGGTCAGGATCCCTCTGGAGTCACACACACACACACACACACACACACACACACACACACACACACACACACTTCAACACACGCACTTGAGAAATAAACAGCAGAATTTGGTAAAAGCTGAATAACAGCGCAGCGGAAAACATGCGCAACATCAGGTTTCTTCTTCTTTCCGTCTGTTCACGTTTTTATACAAATAATCATTTGAACGAAACTGAATAGAAAAAAGGTGTGTGTGTGTGTGTGTGTGTGTGTGTGTGTGTGTGTGTGTGTGTGTGTGCGTGTGCGTGTGTGTGTTTGTTTCTCAACACAATACACACAACTCTGTATAATAAACACTCGGGGTTGTGAACGAGTCACTACACACTTCACACACTTCAGGATTCTGGTTAATGCGCGAGTTTTTCATCTGTACATTTTATTTCTGTTTATTTGTGAAGTTTAAACAGAAACAAAACAAAACATCTGTACAGAAATCCAGCGCTGATTGAAGAATGTAGACATTTTGTACAATGGTTAAAGTTTTGCCCCTGATGAGCAGATCAGAGCTCCTGTGAGGAGATGATGATGATTCTATACTTCTCTAATGAACAGAAGGAGTCTCCAGTGTGAGTGTTGGAGGAGGAGAAGATGGTTATAATTCTATAATTCTATAATGAAGGACACTGAAGGAGTCTCCAGTGTGAACACGCGTCTCTTCTGAGCAACAGCTGAAGATCCTGTTAATAATTAATGAAGCTATCGCGTGTCGCAAGATGTCATGTGACCCACACACACACACACACACACACACACACACACACACACACACACACTTCGCGGTGTGTATAAATGAATTCAGATGTTTTATTTCTGTTAGATCTTCACCAGGATGGAGTGTGATCTCGAATTAATCACCAACACAGTGAGGAATTTTCACCTCTGTTATAAAAGGAATGAATAAACGCATTAATCTAAAACTCTGATGGAATGAAGTAAAGACACGGTGTAGAAAATTAACAGAAACAGAATGTAGTGATTTACAAATTCACATGTTAAATTCTATTCACAATATAATAAAGAAATATAGAATAAAACCTTTTAATTACATTATTACACTCATGTGTGTGTTTATAACTTCCTTATGTGATTTTCTCTCCTGAACAATAGATTTATATTTTATTAGTATTCCATTCAATTCTATACTACATTTAATTTTATTTATGTAACTCATGAAAACACTTCTGGTTCCACCTGAACTGCATTTTACTGCCCTGTACTTGTGTAGTGACAATAAAGTTGAATCTAATCTAATATTATGTCACAGAAAGTGTGTGTGTGTGTGTGTGTGTGTGTGTGTGTGTGTGTGTGTGTGTGTGTGTGTGT
>MU556860.1:30014-42661 GCA_024362625.1 Silurus asotus
TTCATCAGCTGCTCAAAATCCTCCCTTCATCTTCTCAACACACTCTCCTCACTAGTCAACACATTTCCATCTCCATCCTTTACTGCTCTAACTTGCAGCACATCCTTCCCAGCTCGGTTCCTCTGCCTGGACAATCGCTACAAATCCTTTTCTCCTTCCTCAGTGTCCAACTTCTCCTACAGCTCCTCATCTGCCTTTTCCTTGTCTTTCACCACATCCCTCTTCACCTGCTGCTGCATCTCCTTGTTCTCCTGCCTACTTTTCTCATCACTCTGTCAATCCCACTTCTGTTTCTCCTTCTGCTCTCCTGCACTTCCTTATTCCACCACCACGTATCTTTGTCTTCCTTTCTATTTCCAGATGTTACACCAAGAACCTTTCTATCTGTCTCCATCACTCCTGCAGTAGTTCAGCCATCAGCCAGTTCAATTATCCAGCACCTCTTCACCACCACCGAGCTCACATCTCATCTCTTACTCTCATCACACACATCTCACCTCATCTCTCACTCAATTCAATTCAATTTATGTTTATTTGTTTTGCGCTTTTAACAATGAACATTGTCTCAAAGCAGCTTTACACAGAAAATGTGGTGATTAAATGTAAATATGTTCTTTGTAAGTATGTTTGTCCCTGATGAGCAACTGTGGTGAAGGAAAAACTCCCCGAGATGGCATAAGGAAGAAACCTTGAGAGGAACCAGACTCAAGAGGGAACCCATCCTCATCTGGGTTCCACCAAATGTCCATTTGAAGCATATATACAAAGTTGCGGGTGCAGTGATGATGCTCAAAAGCAAACTATATCCAGAGTCAGTGCAGCAGACCGCCGACACCAACTACAGTCCAATCCATCCTCAAAGCACCCGTTCTACTCCGGAATTACATGGAACCACCCAAGGTGTTGATGAGAGACCGTCCCAAGCTGCACAGAAGTGTGAAGATCCACGGAGGGGAGAGGGGCAGGAACAGTGGTCACTGGAACCTCAGGAGCATGTTTAACTCGACCAAGAGAGAGATGATAATGTTCTACAGCTGCCTAAACCATCGCTGGAGGAGCTTTACCAACACTGCATAGGATCTACCGCTCCAGAAACATCAACAGAGCAATCAACATCACCAAGGACAAAAGTCTCTCCCAGTACAACCTTCACACTTCTACAGGAGGAGCAGGAGCTGAACTTCACAGGAGCAGCAGTTCATTCCACCACCTCGGTGCCAGAACAGAGAAGATCCTTGAAGTGTACTTATGCACTGCACCTTCAAGCTCCTGTAACAGGTTTAATTATATATTTATATCAGATCTCATCTAATTTTTTTTGCAGTGATTGTACGAGTGTATGAGTGTTACTTTTTATTCCTGGTAAACTGGTTGAAACCCGACAGTGTGGTCACAGTGGTGCAGCGCCGGTGCTCTGAGACATCAGCTTTATTTTCAACCATCAATTTTTAGACTCAACTGTTTCATCTCATTAATTCAGCACTTTTAACATCAGACCAAAGAAAGAAATGATGAATATAAATGTTATTGTCATGAATTTGTCTCTTTTAAATCTGTGAGCTGAAGATTAAAGGAAATTATTATTTTGTTGTTCTGATGTTTAACTGAAAAGGGAAAACAGAAGAAACGTAAACGTTTTTGGGGGTTTAAATGTGTAACATCTGGTGGTATGTAAATACAGCACATCCATGTATAGATGTATAAACACACCTCACTTCCAGAAAAAAGCCCCCACACATCCCCCACAATCACCTTCTCCAGGTGTTCTTCCATCCCTCAAAAGAACTAGTCCTGCTCTAACATTCTATTAGCCAAGAGTTTATTCTCCACTTCAGCTTTTTCATGAGAAAGGCTGCCAAACGCTACCTGTCGTTGGAGTGGTACCATCATCTCTGAACCCAAACATCTCTGACCCAGAGAGAAAGCTCTCCAGGTGAACAATCTTTATACACATTATGGTGTAGAAGATAATGGTGTCCTCTCACCCCCCTGTACATGAATGACTGTGTCCCCCCCAAAGCCAAATCTCCTGCCCCCTCACCTCTGAGGTCCACCAGGCTGGGGTCGATGTGCAGAAGAATGTTCAGAAGAACATTCAGCAGGTGCTGCCCCAGAAATCCACACCCACCTGTCAGGAGGTAAACCAGCCTGCGCTTCTCGTGATTCTCGCTGCTCATGATGTTTTCCTGCACGGAGTTCGTGCTGCTCGGCTTCTGGAGGAGTGAAGAACTTCAGCTATACGATCTGGATTTAAAAAGGAGAAGGAGGAGGTTATCAGGAGGGAGGAGATCAGGAGGGAGGAGATCAGGAGGGAGGAGATCAGGAGGGAGGACACAACACGTTCTCACTCCCGACTCGTCACGTTTGGTCAGGATCCCTCTGGAGTCGCGCGCGCGCGCACACACACACACACGCGCGCACTTCAACACACGCACTTGAGAAATAAACAGCAGAATTTGGTAAAAGCTGAATTACAGCGCAGCGGAAAACATGCGCAACATCAGGTTTCTTCTTCTTTCCGTCTTTTCACGTTTTTATACAAATAATCATTTGAACGAAACTGAATAGAAAAAAAGGTGTGTGTGTGTGTGTGTGTGTGTGTGTGTGTGTGTGTGTGTGTGTGTGTGTGTGTGTGTGCGTGCGTGCGTGCGTGTGTGTGTGCGTGTGTTTGTTTCTCAACACAATACACACAACTCTGTATAATAAACACTCGGGGTTGTGAACGAGTCACTACACACCTCACACACTTCAGGATTCTGGTTAATGCGCGAGTTTTTCATCTGTACATTTTATTTCTGTTTATTTGTGAAGTTTAAACAGAAACAAAACAAAACATCTGAACAGAAATCCAGCGCTGGTTGAAGAATGTAGATATTTTGTACAATGGTTAAAGTTTTGCCCCTGATGAGCAGATCAGAGCTCCTGTGAGGAGATGATGATGATTCTATACTTCTCTAATGAACAGAAGGAGTCTCCAGTGTGAGTGTTGGAGGAGGAGAAGATGGTTATAATTCTATAATTCTATAATGAAGGACACTGAAGGAGTCTCCAGTGTGAACACGCGTCTCTTCTGAGCAACAGCTGAAGATCCTGTTAATAATTAATGAAGCTATCGCGTGTCGCAAGATGTCATGTGACCCACACACACACACACACACACACACACACACACACACACACACACACACTTCGCGGTGTGTATAAATGAATTCAGATGTTTTATTTCTGTTAGATCTTCACCAGGATGGAGTGTGATCTCGAATTAATCACCAACACAGTGAGGAATTTTCACCTCTGTTATAAAAGGAATGAATAAACGCATTAATCTAAAACTCTGATGGAATGAAGTAAAGACACGGTGTAGAAAATTAACAGAAACAGAATGTAGTGATTTACAAATTCACATGTTAAATTTTATTCACAATATAATAAAGAAATATAGAATAAAACCTTTTAATTACATTATTACACTCATGTGTGTGTTTATAACTTCCTTATGTGATTTTCTCTCCTGAACAATAGATTTATATTTTATTAGTATTCCATTCAATTCTATACTACATTTAATTTTATTTATGTAACTCATGAAAACACTTCTGGTTCCACCTGAACTGCATTTTACTGCCCTGTACTTGTGTAGTGACAATAAAGTTGAATCTAATCTAATATTATGTCACAGAAAGTGTGTGTGTGTGTGTGTGTGTGTGTGTGTGTGTGTGTGTGTGTGTGTGTGTGTGTGTGACAGTAATTAGGTTAATCTCTCAGTGTTTTTCTCTATAACTACATGCTCCTGGGTTTGTTTGTTTTTTTTCACTGCAGGCGGGTTCATCATTTGTTTCATCATTTGCATGTTTCAGAAAATGAGTCAAATTAAATCTCATTAGTTACAGGAGCTACAAACACTCCTTCCTTCCCTCCTCTCTCTCTCTCTCTCTCTCTCTCTCTCTCCCTCTCTCTCTCTCTCTCTCTCTCTCTTTCTCTCTCTCTCCCTCTCTCTCTCTTACTTTCTCTCTCTCTATCTCTCTCTCTCTTTCTCTCTCTCTCTCTCTCTCTCTCTCTCTTTCTTTCTCTCTCTCTCTCTCTCTCTTTCTCTCTCTCTCTCTCTCTGTATCTCTCTCTCTCTCTTGCTCTCTCTCTCTCTCTCCCTCTCTCTGTATCTCTCTCTCACCATTAATAAGACAAAGAAAATCTAGGAAATGACGTGCGTGTGTGTGTGTGTGTGTGTGTGTGTGTGTGTGTGTGTGTGTGTGTGCGTGTGTGTGTGTGTGTCGTGTCCTGAGTGTTTGTGTTTCTCAGGAGATTCTCGAAAGGAATTCTACAGAAACCCACCCTGACCCTCATCCTTCATTCTTTCATGCTGTCTGGACCTGTTGCTTCCTCTCTCCTGCTCCGAACACGTCATTGGTCTATTATTAGTTTAAGAAGTAGGCTGAGATAAATGAATGAGCTCCTCTCAGACACAGACCTGCTCCTCTGTGAAGAGAATTGTTCAGCTCTACTTCATCTTCATCTCCCCACCCCACCCCACTGTTTCAGTCACTACAGCTTTGTTCTTTCTCCTGTCTGTCCATGGCGCCGAGCTCCAGCTGGAGAACCAACACAAATCCTGACCTGTTCCTTTTTAGTTCCTCCAGACGTGTGTTTATTTATGAAACATTTTTCCCCTCATACAGTCCGAGTCCACATGCTGCATTTACCACCACCACCACCACATGACGTCTAATCTGAAAAACGCATCAACAGCTGATATGGATTTGAGTTAGACATCGTGTCTGCAGGGCCAAGTCAGGATTCCTCTCATAGCTCAGTTGTGAAGAAGATAATCTCCTGGAACTGATCTTCAGTTAGAAGTTTGATCCCTGGTTTCGGTCAGGTTAAAGAGGTGAGATGTTTTTGGGAAAATGTTCCTTGCAGGTTTCTCTAACACATACCTAATCAGGTCTGATGACCAAACAGGAACTAATGATTTAATCTGTGTTTTTTTAATCACCATATGATCTGTGTGAAGCTGCTCTGAGACGATCTTCATGTTAAAAGCTCTAGGAGCCTGAGCCTTCATGGTGGTTCTAGGAGCCTGTGGCAGAGACTAAGGACAATAACAGACTATAAAACACCATCTTCTAGAATGGTGAATACAGACGTTTCTCTGGCAGACAACCAGCGGAGATGCCGAGAGAGCCAGAGAGGTAAACACGTTCACCATCTCGGACCATGACATGAGGAGGGCATTCAAGAGAGTGAATACCAGAAAGGCAGCAGGACCAGATTGCATCACAGGTCGGGTTCTGAAACCCTGTGCTGACCAGCTAGCACCGGTGTTCACCGAGATATTCAACCTCTCACTGGAACAGTCTGTTGTCTCCTCATGTTTTAAACAGCCCATCATTGTTCCTGTCCCAAAGAAACTCCAGCCCACCTGCCTTAACGACTACCGCCCTGTAGCTTTGACCTCAGTATTGATGAAGTGCTTTGAGAGACTGGTCAGAGACTTCATCACTACATCACTACCAGACACACTGGACCCACTACAGTTTGTGTACCGTCAGAACCGCTCTACTGAGGATGCCATTGCTCATCTCCTCAACACCACGATGAGCCACCTGGACCAAAGAAAAGGGAATTATGCAAAGATCTTGTTCGTGGACTACAGTTCAGCGTTTAACACCATAATTCCCTCCACACTCACCTCTAAGTTGGAGGTCCTGGGAGGGAGCCAGCCGCTGTGTCAATGGATCTACAACTTCCTGACAGACAGACCACAAGCCGTACAGGTGGGAAAACACACCTCATCCACCCTCATCCTCAGCACTGAAACTCCCCAGGGTTGTGGTCTGAGCCCCCTGCTGTACTCGCTGTACACATATGACTGTGTGGCCACATCCAACTCCACCACCATCATCAAGTTTGCTGACGACACTGTTGTGGTGGGCCGGATCTCCAACAACGACGAGACGGCCTACCTACAGGAAATTAAAAACCTGGAGAGATGGTGCCAGAAGAACAACCTTCTCCTAAACGTCAGCAAAACTAAGGAGTTGATCGTGGACTTCAGCACAAAGCGGGAGCGGTCATACCAACCGCTGAACATCTGCGGGACTCCAGTGGAGAGAGTGGATAGTTTCTGGTAATTGGGTGTTCACATCACACAGGATCTGTCTTGGTCCTGTCACACCAACACCCCGGTGAAGAAGCCCGGCAGTGTCTGTACCATCTGAGACACTTAAGGGACTTTAAACTACCCTCTCAGGTGCTAAAGACTTTCTACACCTGCACCATTCATACCAACCGCTGAACATCTGCGGGACTCCAGTGGAGAGAGTGGATAGTTTCTGGTACTTGGGTGTTCACATCACACAGGATCTGTCTTGGTCCTGTCACACCAACACCCCGGTGAAGAAGCCCAGCAGCGTATGTACCATCTGAGACGCTTAAGGGACTTTAAACTACCCTCTCAGGTGCTTAAGACTTTCTACACCTGCACCATTGAGAGCGTTCTGACGTGTAGCATCACTTCCTGGTTCGGGAACAGGCGAGCCCTCCAGAGGGTGGTGCGTTCAGCTGAACGTAACATCCACACCGAGCTCCCTGACCTGCAGGACATCTACAGCACGTGGTGCAGGACCAGAGCCAGGAAGATTGTGATGGACCTTAGCCATCCCAACAATGGACTATTTTCTCTGTTGCATTCAGGGAAATGCTTCCGCTCCCTGAAAGCGAACACAGAGAGAATGAGGCGGAGCTTCTTCCTGAAGGCCATTCGGTGTTTAAACCAGGAAACACCCAGGATCTAAAAACTGGTCCACTCTCATTTGCGGCATTTAGCAGACGCCCTTATCCAGAGTGACGTACAAACGTGCTTTAAATCTCTAATAGTGAATAAATCTAGGGTTACGCAAGAATACAAACTCAATATAAATATAACTCGAATTCTACAAACTTGGAAAGTGCTAATTTATTTTCAGGAAGATGAAGGTCTTCAGTCGTCGCCTAAAGATAATCAGGGACTCTGCTGTACGGACATCTAGGGGAAGTTCATTCCACCACCTCAGAACAGAACAGAGAAGAGCCTTGAATTGTACTTACCTCTCAATCTGAGAGAAGGTGGTACCAGTCGAGCAGTGCTGGAGGATCTCAGACAGCGTGGTGCAGTGCGGTAAGTGCAGTAAGATAATGCTGGTCCATTTTTGGCCTTGTAGGCATCATCGGTGTTTTGAATCTGATACGTGCAGCTACTGGAAGCACGTGCAGCACTCTCTCCATCATCACACTTCCTCTCTGTACAGATCTCACCTTTCGCACCACGACACTTACAGACCCTTACACCACACCATACTGCACACGGACACTTATAGACCCTTAGACCTTCACTTCCTCTCCAACAATGACTACACAACACAGCCAACAATCCACTACGTCTCTGTCAAGCTTCTCAACCTTAACAGAAAATGAGATACTGCAAGTCATCCGATCCTGCAATCCCACCACCTGTCCTCTGGATCCAATCCCTTCAACTATGCTTCAGACCATCACGCAAGATCTCCTGCCCTTCATCTCCACATTCATTAACGGGTCATTAACATCTGGCTATGTACCAACTACCTTCAAGCAAGCAAGAGTCATTCCTATCTTGAAGAAACCTGCTCTGGATCCATTAGACATCAACAACTACAGATCGGTATCACTCCTTTCCTTTCTTTCTAAATTTCTGGAACGCACTGTTTTTAACCAACTGTCTGTCTGTCTCTCACAGAACAACCTCCACGATCCGAACCAGTCTGGGTTCAAAGCAGCACATTCCACAGAGACGGCACTATTGGCTGTTTCTGAGAAACTGCATGCTGCTCGTTCAGCCAAGCTGTCATCTGTACTTATCTTTCTGGACCTTTCGGCAGCATTCGACACAGTCAGCCACAAGACACTTTTGTCAACCCTCAAGAGCCTCAGTACCTGCGGAACAGCATGGGAATGGTTTGCTTCCTACCTGAAAGGTCACTCATACCAGGTAACATGGAGGGGATCCACATCTGCCCCATGCAGACTCACCACCGGTGTCCCACAAGGCTCTGTACTTGGTCCCCTCCTTTTCGCCCTCTATACCCACTCCATTGGTAAAGTAATATCCTCACATGGGTTTTCTTATCACTGCTATGCAGATGACACTCAACTCATCTTTTCTTTCCCTCCATTAGATACCACAGCTTCCACTCGGATCTCAGCATGCTTGTCAGACATATCTTTATGGAGGAGTGCTCACCAACTTAAACTCAACCGCAGCAAAACAGAACTGCTGGTCATCCCAGGTGATTCATCTCCAGGTCAAGATCTACAAATAACACTTCATGACTCTCTGCTCTCCCCTTCAGCCACTGCTCCTAACCTCGGGGTAACTATGGACAATAAACTGTCTTTTTTTTTCCACATGTCGCAAATGTTGCTCGTTCCTGTCGATTTCTTTTCTATAACATCAGAAGGATTCGATCATTTCTGTCCACACAGGCTGCCCAGGTTCTTGTTCAGTCTCTTGTGATTTAGAGACTTGACTACTGCAGCTCTCTGCTGCAGATCTTCCCCTGAACGCTATTCGTCCACTGCAAATGGTCCAAAACGCAGCTGCACGGCTTGTGTTCAATCTGCCCAAGTTCTCCCACACCACCCCACTGCTGCTCCTTCACTTTCTTCCAGTAGCTGCATGTATCAGATTTAAAACACTGATGATCACCTACCACGCTGTCTGAGATCCTCCAGCACTGCTCCACTGGTACCACCTTCTCTCTAAGAGGTAAGTACAATTCAAGGATCTTCTCTGTTCTGGCACTGAGGTGGTGGAATGAACTTCCCCTAGATGTCCGTACAGCAGAGTCCCTGATTATCTTTAAGCGACGACTGAAGACCTTCATCTTCCTGAAACACTTAAATTAGCACTTTCCAAGTTTGTAGAATTCGAGTTATATTTATATTGAGTGTGTATTCTTGTGTACAGTGTAGATTTATTCATTACTAGAGATTTAAAGCACTTTTGTACGTCGCTCTGGATAAGAGCTTCTGCTAAATCCACAAATGTAAATGTAAATGTAAATGTAAATGTACACCACACCATACCGCACACGGAGATAAGAGCTTCTGCTAAATCCACAAATGTAAATGTAAATGTTTACAGACCCTTACACCACACCATACCGCACACGGACACTTACAGACCCTTACACCACACCATACCGCACACGGACACTTACAGACCCTTACACCACACCATACAGCACACGGACACTTACAGACCTTTACACCACACAATACTGCACACGGACACTTACAGACCTTTACACCACACCATACCACACACGGACACTTACAGACCCTTACACCACACCATACCACACACGGACACTTACAGACCTTTACACCACACCATACCACACACGGACACTTACAGACCTTTACACCACACCGCACACGGACACTTACAGACCCTTACACCACACCATACCGCACACGGACACTTACGGACCCTTACACCACACCAAACTGCACACAGACACTTACAGACCTTTACACCACACAATACCGCACACGGACACTTACAGACCTTTACACAACACCATACCACACACGGACACTTACAGACCTTTACACCACACCGCACATGGACACTTACGGACCCTTACACCACACCATACCACACACGGACACTTACAGACCTTTACACCACACCATACTGCACACAGACACTTACAGACCTTTACACCACACCATACAACACACTAACACTTACAGACCTTTACACCACACCGCACATGGACACTTACGGACCCTTACACCACACCATACCACACACGGACACTTATGGACCCTTACACCACACCATACCGCACACGGACACTTATGGACCCTTACACCACACCATACCGCACACGGACACTTACAGACCTTTACACCACACCATACCGCACACGGACACTTACAGACCTTTACACCACACCATACCGCACACGGACACTAATGGACCCTTACACCACACCATACCGCACACGGACACTTATGGACCCTTACACCACACCATACCGCACACAAACACTTATGGACCCTTACACCACACCATACCGCACATGGACACTTATGGACCCTTACACCACACTATACCGCACACGGACACTTTACGGACACTTTACACCGCACCATACCGCACATGAACACTTTATGGACAACTCACCACTAAAATTGTCTATTGTTTACACTTTGGTACACATTGTTTACTGTTTACATAAGGATTTTGTTTGTATATACATTTTTAAACTCTTTGTTTACATACCTATTTTTATATATCCTTATACCTTATATTATATTTTATATAGTTTTTATACTTTATTTATCTGCTTTTCTTCTTTCTCCCCACACTATTCCCGTCTCACCGGACCGTCGTATAAAGCATTTCCCTGCATGTTGTATGTCTGTATGTATGTGTATGTGATGAATAAAATTTGATTTGATTTGATTTGATTTGATTTGAAAAGCTGAACATAAATAAAGATGAATTGAAGTGAACTGAATGGTCAGTGGTCACAGCGTGGACAAACATCTGAAAGAGCTCATTGTCTCTTATCTACAAGATCTTATTCAGGAAGCTGAGGTCATTTTCTGCCCTTTATCTCATTCATCTACACGTCTGAGGTCCGGATTAGAATCCAGCTTTCTTTAACAGCTTCCTTCTTGTCTGAAGACATTCCTGGTACACACACACACACACACATACACACACACACACACACACGGATCTGCCATAAACATTTTCTGTGTACATTTTCAGTGTATGTGTATATATAAGGATGTGTATATGTACGTATGTATACATATATATTTATATATCTCTACATCTTATTTATCTGCCTTCTTTTCTTATTTAAATTTTGTTATTATATTTATATTTTTTATTCTCCTTTTTTTACCCTATTTTTATTCCCTCATGCCGGACCGTCGTCAAAAGCATTTCACTGCATGTCGTACCCTGTATGTATGTGTTTGTGACAAATAAAATTTGATTTGATTTGATTTGACACACACACATACACAATTTACAACTTTGCTAACATTTGTACAACAAACCAAAGAGTTTCATGTACACACACAGCCCACTTTATAAAAACTGTGTCTATTCCTGGTGTAAGCTCTGGGCAGGGGTGATTCAGATTTCATGTCCCACACATTCTTTTAACTCTTGACATCTGCATTTCAATCAAAGGATGGGCACCACAGCTCACACCTGCCATCCCCCCACCCCTGAAGACTCGAAGCAGGACAAACCCTGACCTCTACAGCTGACTTCAAAGCAGCATTCAACTGATAACACAAGCCAGTCTCACACACACAGATAAGTTTCTCCCTCCGGAAAACCAAAACCATTCCACCAAAGATGGGTGTGGTTCAGGACCCTTAAAAAGTCTTGAACCCAACTAATCGCTAAGCTAGATCGGCTCGCTCGAAAATGCTTGGAAAGTTCTTGGCAAGCTTTACAAAGAACAACAGCCGCCCTCAACTTTAGAAGAACCTGGAAAAACATCTGACTCCCTCCTAACTGACATTTCAAAGCCTCCTTGCTTTATTAATTGTAGAGTATAAAGTAAAGGGGGGGTCGTGTCTTTCCTGGCGGGGGAGATATCACTTTGTTTTAAATAATAAATGTAGCAACCATTTATAGTGTCGTTCTTCTGCAGGAAGAGAAGCAGCACTTAGGAGATGTTTTTATCTACACACAGAGCAGAAGCCCAGTTTATGTAATGACGTGGTGTTGTTTATATTCTAATCTTTTTAAACTTCACCCACACAGGGCAACTGGAGTCTACTGGCAGATTCATCACGTCCAAGTGACTAAAATAAACCCATTAAATAAAAGACTGAAGTTCAGAGAGAAGAGAAGCTGCAGGTTCAGTGTGTTCTAGTGATTCAGAACAAACCAAAATGTTTAACTTCATCAGATCACTGATTTAGAGAGAACATCTGAGCATTGAACATCTCATTCTACATTTAGTCTCCATCCACTGTTCTAATAAACCTGCTCTTCTGATGATCTGCTAGGTTTCTCTGGAGGTTCATTCAGCTATAAGGGTGTTAGTAAGGTCTGGAGGTCTGGGGTGCAGTCAGTGTGAAACATGTAACAGAGTTGGAGCTTAATAGAAGGAGATCTTCCACATCTTCCAACCCATGGAAAGCAGATCTTCATTGAGCTGTACACATGAGCATTGTCACACTGGAACAGGTTTGGGTCTCCTAGTTCAAGTTTAAGACAGGAACGTTTGTGCCACAGTTTGTTGATAAGGCATGTGTCCCAATATTTTCATTTCAGACCTTCTCCCAGAAACATCTCTCCACCGTTCTTCTCCCTCTCATTTGTTTTCAGAAGATGTTTGAATACCAAATGATCAAGAAAATGTTCTGACAAATTTAGAGGAAATGAAAAAAAAATGCAAATGTGATTTAAATAGGCCAAAGTTTCTCACCCACACACACACACATGCACACACACACGCACACACACGCACACATGCACACACGCACACACACACACATTCTCATTGATCTCAGACACACACGGCATCCAGATAAACCCGAGTGACTTTGTGTCTCAATGAAATGCAAACAGGGTCAAAGTTCCACGT
>MU556860.1:55758-58258 GCA_024362625.1 Silurus asotus
GTGTGTGTTTTTTTTGTATTGAGTGTTTTTTTTGTGTTTGTGTGTGTGTGTGTATTTTTTTTGTATTTATTGTTGTGTTGGTTTGTGTGTGTGTGTGTGTGTGTGTGTGTGTATTGTTTTTGTATTGAGTGTTGTGTGTGTGTGTGTGTGTGTGTGTGTGTGTGTAGTTTGAGTGTAACAGACACTGAGTCTGACTTCAGGATTCAGAGATCTTTTCCGTGTTTCAGCTCCAGTAGTGAATCTCCTCTGCAGTGACCTCCTCAGGTGTGTGTTTCACTTCTTTTTTTTACCACAGATCAGCTGTTGCTATAGAAACAATGGGCTATGAGACTAGAAGCATATTGATTTTTAATCCCTCCTGTGATGTCACATCTGATGATCTTCTGACCAATCAGAGGAGAAGGAGGTCATCATACAGTTCTTATTCTGACTAGACCCTGATCACAATCACACTAAATAGAACACAATATATATACCTGCACACAAACTTCATAATTCTTCACTCTGTGTGTGTAGAAATGAAGATAATCCTGATGTATCAGTGTTTATAAAATAAATCCATGAACCTCCTCCTTGCTCTTTCTCTTTTCCTCCTTCCTGGTGTCTCCATCCTCAGCATTCTTCTACTGATATACCCCATGTCCCTCCTCTGCACATGTCCAAACCATCTCAATCTCACCTCCCTCACCTTGTCTCCAAAACGTCCTACATGTGCTGTCCCTCTAATAAACTCATTTCTAATCCTGTCCATCGTCGTCACTCCCAACAAACATCTCAACATCTTCAGCTCTGGTACCTCCAGCTCCACCTCCTGTCTTTTACTCAATGCCACTGTCTCTAATCCATACAACATCTCAGGTCTCACCACAGTCCTATAAACTTTCCCTTTCACTCTCACAGATACTCTTCTATCACAAATCACTCCTGCTATCACTCTTCTCCACCCACTCCACCCTGCCTGCACTCTTTTCTTCACTTCTCCAACACACTCTCCATTACTTTGCACTGTTGACCCCAGATACCTGAACTCCTCCACCTTCTCCACCTCTTCTCCCTGTAACCGCACCCCTCCACTGCCCCCCCTCTCATTCACACACATGTACTCTGTCTTACTCCTACTGACTTTCATTCCCCTTCTCTCCAGCGTGTACCTCCACCTCTCCAGGCTCTTCTCCACCTGCTGATCACCACTACACCATTTCTCTTTCCATCCACACCATGATAGAACAGTTTAAACACCTCTAATGTTCCTGCTCTTACTCTCCTTTTCCACACAACATCTCTACCGTTCTCCTCTACATCATATCTGCTCCCTCTCTCACTTTACACTTCAAACTGACCAGAAAACATTCCATTTAAAAAAAAAAAGTTTTCAATCAAAGAAACAGGAAAAGAAATAAAGAAAAACATGACCGTTGTTTGTTTTCCAGTTTTTCTAAAAAATATTTTAATGCACCATTAATAAAGAATCCAACGCATTAATACAAGAGAAATATTGCAAATAATATTAAAATACATCAAATAAAAAAAACAAACAAAAAAAAACAATTAAGAGAAGTGAATGATCGGTGTATGTACAGTTGTTTCCGGCGATGGAGGGAAGGAAAAAAGTAGGAAAAAGGTAGAACATATTTACAGAGCGGAGCAGTGCGTTTCTACGAGAAACAAACACCTCTACAATATTTACAGTTTATTCTGGAGTTTTTTTGTTCTGTTTCGATGCACGAGTCTGTACTGATATTATTTATATATATACACACACACACACACACACACACACACAGGTCACATGGCGTCCTCTTGGAGAGTCGCTGAGCGCTTCGTTGTGGGGAAAAGGGAAAAAAAAACTAAAGTGGGCGGAGCTTAAACCTGAAGGACCGAAGTGGCATAAAAAAAAGTTTTGAAATGTTATAAAACATGAAAATTCAAAAAAAAAATAATCCAGAAACCCTCCATTATTATTATTATTATTATGCTGCTTTATTTTAATTTTCTTCACAACCCCAGACTTCAGCAAACAGCAAATATTGACACGTTTGCATCAGTAATACAAAAGAGATTTTTGTAATTAATGTTAAATTCTGCAACCGATCCAATTTGTATAAACAGCAGAATTTATGATAATTATTAGTTACAACAAGGGGAGTTTATTAGATTAAAAAAAACACCTAGTTAAAAGTGATCTAATCGTAGCTAATTACACTGATTAGCGTGATTATTAAACGTGGTGTTAACGAGGAGATCATTTGCAACCTGTTGAGTTAAATGCTAACTACAGGAGCTGTGTGAGCAGAGGAACCTTGTGTTCTAGCGACAGAAACCTTCCCTTTATTAATAATAATAATAATAATAATAATAATAATAATAATAATAATGCTTTCTAGAGTCGTTCACTGGAAAAAAAAAAGCAAAAAAAAAAAAAAGAAGCGCAATATTTATAGGTGCCATTACTTTTGCACAGGTCAGAAGGAGAGCGAATTTTGACACCAAAAATCAGACC
>MU556860.1:63258-78459 GCA_024362625.1 Silurus asotus
GTGACGAGGAAAGGCGGGGATTTAAAGTAGTTGTGCTCCTGGAGGACGAACATTCCACCCAGGTCTAACGAGACTAGACGGGTTTCTTCTTCCCCCACCAGTTTGTGCTCTTCGGCTTCGTCCGATGTCTCCGTCTCTTCAGAGTCCACGTCTTCGTCCATCTCGGCGGCCACGTGGGCCAGCACGGAGAGGTCGGGCGTGGACGCTAGCTGCAGCAAACTGGACACTCCGAGCTGCTCCCTGAGCTTCATTCTCTGCTCCAGAAGCTCCTCTTCATCTATGTCATCATACTCATCCTCCTCTAGGAGCAACGGCGTGGAGAAAGCAGCTGTGTTGGCAATTCGAGGCCTGCCGCGTGGACGCCCTTTCTGATTGGGCGTGGGTGGGAGAGGGGCAGGATCCTCGTAGGCCACACGGACCAGAGAGGCGTGGTCCAGAGGAAGGTTCTGGACTGTGAGACAAACAGGAGTGGGAGGGGTTCTGGGAGACTCTTTGCCACGTCTGGATGGAGATTTGGCCGGGGTTGTCTGTGGGGACGGAGAACGTTTTCGGGGTTCCTCCGGACGCAGGGAGCGCACGGGAGGAGGGACTGTGAGAACAGAAGTGGGCGGGACTGTGAGAACAGAGGTGGGCGAGGCTGCAGGGGGCACTGGCTTGGTTGGGCGTGAAGCGAACGGGCGGAGCATGGGGGCAGGTTTGGAGGTGGAGGTGGGCGTGACAGTGGTGGGCGAAGATGAAATGAGCTGATCCGGAGGGTGGGATTTGACTGGAGAGAGAAGGAGGGATGGAGAAGGGGTGGAGGTAGGGGAGGGAGAGAGAGGTGCAGAGGGGACGTGGATGGAGGGTTTGGTTTCGCTCTCCTCCGTGGTGAAGGACACGGTCTTGCGGCGCTTCTTCAGGGGAGGCAGGATGGGAGAGGACGGCCGAGGACCAGGAGGAGATGGAGGCCGGTGATCTGCAGATACAACAGGGGCAACCCTGTCCTCTAAATAAACAAATAAATAAACAAACAAACAAACATAAATATACACAAAAAAAGTGGAAATTCTCATTTAATCCGATTAAAGAATCACAGAATGATTTATATTTATATCAGTACAATTAATTATTATATAACAGAAATCACAATAAATAGTCTTTTATTTGTTTTGTGGGTCTTTTTTATTATTAATAAAAAAAATAAACAAATCAAAAAGATTAAAATAAATATTGCTGGAAAGATTTATTTAATTATTTATTTAAATAAATTTTTTATCATTTATTATTTAATATATTTATATTGTTTAATCCTTTCTTTTCATCATTTGAATGTATCTCATTAATGTTTTATATTTTTTAAAATTTCTTAAATAATAACATGAAAATGACAAAGATCAAAGAAACTCAATGTTGATTAGAAATGATTAGAAATGACTGTAGATTATAAATGTCATGTTTTCAATTGTATTAATTTTTTTCTAAAAGTTCGCCTCTGACCTTCTTTGACCTCTGTAACAGCCACAGCAGGCGATTCTCCGACCCTCGTCTTTTCCCTGTGACGTAAAACAGAAAAATAAACAACGTGAAGTAACTGAAAGACGTTTCCTCTGATGTTTCTACGTTTAACTCCACGCACTTGTCCTTCGCCATGGCAACGCTGTCCATCGTCGACTCGTCCATCGTGTCCAGGGCCTCGCTTTCATCCGCTCGCTCCGGCTCCTCTTCATCGTCCTCGTCTGAGGATGAAGATGATGAGGAAGAGGACGAGGACAAGCTTCCAGATGAAGAGGAGAGACTCTCGTCATCACTGTCTGCGCTGAGGGCTTCATCTGGGGACGGAAAACACACCAGCAGGTGTTTTACTCTGTACAGTTCAATAAAACCCATCATTATTTGGGCAGAAGTGAAACTGGAACACGCTGCTCACCCTCAGACCCGTCCTTCTCGCTGTCTTCATCTTCCTCCTAAACACAAAACACAACATTCTTCATATTTCTAAATAAACAAACCATCATAAAGAGCAATGCTGCCACCTACTGCTCACTCCACATAATGACACCAAATAAACACGTTTCATTTTATTATCACTATTTGCCCAAAAGTATGTACACCCCATGACTGTCAGACCCATATTAGGGCAGAGTTTAATGGGCATGTAGGTGAAGGGAACAGAGGTGATGAGAAGGTGATGGTAGGTATGGTTTGAGGAGAGGAATGTGGAAGGGCAGATGGTGGTACTATGACTGGTAAAGTGAGAGAGGGAGCAGATATGATGTAGAGGAGAACGGTAGAGAGGTTGTGTGGAAAAGGAGAGTAAGAGCAGGAACATTGGAGGTGTTTAAACTGTTCTATCATGGTGTGGATGGAAAGAGAAATGGTGTAGTGGTGATCAGCAGGTGGGGAAGATCCTGGAGAGGTGGAGGTACAGGGTGGAGAGAAGGGGAATGAAAGTCAGTAGGAGTAAGACAGAGTACATGTGTGTGAATGAGAGGGAGGGCAGTGGAGGGGTGTGGTTACAGGGAGAAGAGCTTCAGAAGGTGAAGAAGGTACCTGGGGGTCAACAGTGCAGAGTGATGGAGAGTGTGTTAGAGAAGTGAAGAAAAGAGTGCAGGCAGGGTGGAGTGGGTGGAGAAGAGTGATAGCAGGAGTGATTTGTGATAGAAGAGTATCTGTGAGAGTGAAAGGGAAAGTTTATAGGACTGTGGTGAGACCTGAGATGTTGTATGGATTAGAGACAGTGGCATTGAGTAAAAGACAGGAGGTGGAGCTGGAGGTAGCAGAGCTGAAGATGTTGAGATGTTCGTTGGGAGTGACGACGATGGACAGGATTAGAAATGAGTTTATTAGAGGGACAGCGCATGTAGGACGTTTTGGAGACAAGGTGAGGGAGGGGAGATTGAGATGGTTTGGACATGTGCAGAGGAGGGACATGGGGTATATCAGTAGGAGAATGCTGAGGATGGAGACACCAGGAAGGAGGAAAAGAGGAAGAGCAAGGAGGAGGTTTATGGATGTGGTGAAGACATGCAGGTAGATGGTGTGAAAGAGGCAGATGTAGAGGACAGGGAGGGATGGAGACGGATGATACACTGTGGCTTATTTAAAGACGTCCCTCCAGTATCCTACTACTCTACCCAGTTTAATCAGCATCAGGTAAATTACTCGACCATTAAAGGACACTGGAGATCTTTCACTGGTGTTACGTGTTTGATGTTTGTGTGGGGGTGTGGCAGGATGTTTCATCTGAAAGTCTAGATAGTTTTAGTAAACGTTTGTGTAAAATGTTTAATGTGGTGTGTATGTATGAGTGAGTGTGACTGTATAATTCAGAGATCTGTCCAGGGGTGTGAGAATGTGGTGCTGTGTCACGGCTTTTCCCCGTCTGGATGGTAATCACGTCCACGTACCTTCTTTTTTTTCTACACTTCTTTTCACGATAGTTCGTGTGACACATTGGATCTGTTGACACGTGAGTCGTGGCGTCGTTAATAAACCGGTTTGTCTCGCGTGTCTTTTTTGTTATTTCTCCCCATTCTTTAAAAGTGGGGCTTCGTAAAAACAACCTGGACAGACGTCTGGAGTGCACACACCTTTTCAGAAGACGACTCATCAGACGTCTCCTCTCCTTCACTGTCCAGCTCGTAGGGTTTACGTGGTTTGGGTCTTTTCCTCCTCTGTACCACATTCCGCTCGGCTGCTCGGGTCTCCTCCGGCCGGCTCGCACCGTCCGACACTTTACCCTGGTACGAGTCTGAAAACACACACACACAACATGAAGAGCGCAAACATGACACACACACACACACACACCTCCACACACACACACACAACATGAAGAGCGCAAACATGACACACACACACACACACACACACACCTCCACACACACACACCCACCTCCACACCCACACACACACACACACACACCTCCACACACCTCCACACACACACACACACACACACCTCCCCACACACACACACACACACACCCACACACACACACCTCCTCACACTGATCTGAACTGGTAAAAGCGTGCGTCAGTTCTCAGAGTGTTTCAGAAAGAGAAAAGTTGATATTTCTATGTAACTCGTTGAGATTGTTGAAGCTCTAATAAGGACGGGATAAAGTGCAGAAAGATTCACAGAGCTTCACTTCGCTTTATTTTAAAAGAGATTATTGGTATTTTGTATGAAATCACATCACGTGTACGTTCGTTTTCACAGCTTTCGCTCAATACTTCAGCAGTTTCACCACAACTTACAGCCTCAAGTCTTGGCACCTGTTTTTTGGGCAGTTAGGCCGTGTGTATAAGGTCGTTGTCCTGTTAGAAGATGAATCAGAGCGGGTTATCATCGAGGACGTCTCTGTACATTGCTGCATTCATCTTTCCCTCGATCCTGACTGATCTCCCAGTTCCTGCTGCTGAAAAACATCCCCACAGCATGATGCTGCCACCACCATGCTTCACTGAAGGGATGGTATTGGCCTGGTGACATGACGCTTGGCATTCAGCTTAAAGCATTAAATCTTTGTTTCTCATGGTCTAAGAGTTCTTCAGGTGCCATGTGGGGAATCTTCAGGTGGGCCATCCTGTGGCTTTTACTGAGGAGTGAAAGAGCCACTCTCCTCTCAAGGTTCTCCTCTCTCCAAAGAGAAATGCAGGAGATCTTTCGGAGTGACCATCGTTTTTTTTTTTGTCACCTTCCTGATCACTAAGTTTGGCCGAGCATCTCTGCTCCAGGAAGAGTCCCGGTGGTTCTAAACTTCTCCCATTTATGGATGATGGAGGCCACTGTGCTCATTGGGACTTTAAGTGTTGCAGAAATGTTTGTCTCCTTTTCCCAGATCTGGTCTACAGACGTTTCCTTGGACCTCATGACTTGGTTTGTGTTCTGACATGCACTGTAACTGAGGGACCTTCTATAGACAAGTGTGTGTCTTTCCAAATCATGTCCAATCAACTGAATTTATCACAGGTGGACTCCAATCAAACATCTCAGTGATGTTCAGTGGAAAACAGGAGGCACCTGAACTCACTTTTGAGTGACATGGCGAAGGCTGTGAAAACTTATGTACACGTGTGAACTTCTTTCACGTTGTTATTATGGGGTTTAGTTTGAAGAATTTGGGAAAAAACTGAATTAAATCCATTTTGTAATAAAGCTGGAAAATAAAAAGTGGGAAAAGTGAAGCTCTGAAAACGTTCACAGGTTTGGATTATTTGCTGAGTTTGCACATTAAATCTACTTTAAATCTGCAGTGTATTTCAGGCTGTTCTCATGTTTCATCACACCAACATCTGAACGTCTTCAGACCACAGGACGAGACGAGTAGTGAGCGGGACACGTATGACAACATGGAGGAATAAGTAAAGCCACACAGGCGTCTCAGATTCTCTTCATTTACTGCAACAAGGACAACAAACCTCCTCCTCCCTCGTGCCCTGAGCTCCACTGCATCATCTGCTCTACACAGAATAATAAATGTAATCTAATAAATATAATTCCTCATCATGTGATCCACAAAGACCCTGAGACTGTGGTACACACTCAGCCCGTGTGTTTATATCCTTTCACACCACACACACACCGCGTATAAATAACTTCCCTTTGTGTGATGGAATATGTGCTCAGATGATTGTGAAGGTCTTGCTGTGCTCTTTATATAATGTCTAAATATTTCACCTTCATCCTCCTCGTCTGCTGGAGTCGAAGGTCTGACTCGTTTCAGTGACGCATCTTCTGCCAGCTCCTGAGGTTCTTTCCTTTTTACCTGTGAAAGAACAGTTCTGGTGAACACGGGCGTGGCTCTGACACCGCTGTGATGTCTCACATTGTACGCATGTTGTTTAGTCTCCTGAGCGCATTATTATTACACAACGTACACAACCGTGCCAGAGGCTAAAGAAGCCACAGTGCTAGCGTTAGCCGCTAACCGACGACGCCAGCACTATGGATTCTTTAGCGTTCTTTAGTCCAGCTACAAGAAGTTCTCCTAAAAGAGGAAAATCCTGACAATTCCACATGTTGAGGGAGTGAATAAATGAAGAAAGGAAGTAATAAATACATTACAGCGATATATCTCTCTCTCTCTCTCTCTATATATACCTCAGGTGAGAATAGCGCAGGTACCTTGAAGGAAGGCAGACGGAGAGCACCACGCAGAGAGAACCCTTCCATGCCACCGCTCTTGGCCCAGTCTACCAGAGACATTAACGGCTCACGCGGCCGGCTACTGATCTTCTCTTCCTTCTTCTCCTCGTCCCGCACCACAGACACGGCCCTCATCGCGGTCTGGAACGGCTGAGAGATGGATAAAAGGATCATTGACCCGACTCAGGTGGATAAACATGTAAATGTAGGAAGTCAAGACCAAATGATTTTATAGAGGGCTGAGGGAAAAACAGGAAAAGAATAAGACCTCACAGCAACGGCGCTCAAATTACGTGTACCCATAATGCACTGCGCCGACTGGAGGCGACGTGTGACTTTGCATAGGAGTGAGTGTATGTAAATCCTCAGTGGAGTGTGATGTTCACCCTCAGACTCATGAACGTTTGATGGTTAGGAGACGTACATTTAGCCACGCCCACAAAACCTGCTGAATATAACATGGTGACTAAAGTAACGTGGCTCAGACGCTGCACGGCATCAGATACATCCGATACCATCCACAGACTAATTAACATGATTCCTGTTCGACAAACCCGTCATTAAATTGTGGTGTATGTGGGGTTGAAAAATTCCAGGAATTTTCCAGACTGGAAATTTTCTTTAGGAATTAAAGGAAATAAATGTCGTTTATTTAAGTTTTTAAGAAATTCCAATAAATTCCTGGTACGTTTTTTGATTTGGAATATTTCCCAAAATCCGCAGATGAAATTCCCAAAGAAAGGAAATTCCCCTGCAACCCAAAGGTGAATCTGAAAAAAAGTCCTAAGAAGGTATGAAGATCCAGGGTTCACTATGATTTACATCTTCAGTTTTAGGGTTATTAGAGTTTCTTGGTGTCTCACCTTGGCCTTCCTCTCTTTACGTTCCCACCATTCGTCGAAGGTTCCGAAGGCGACGTTCTCCACCATCTTGCGGTTCAGGTCCCTCTGCATGATGTTCTTCATCTCGTCGATGAGAGCGGAGAGGACGAGCTGAACCGTCGCCTCGTGAGGGTTCTGCCCCATCATGGGCATGGTGTACTGCTCGTCGTCGACGCTCGGCACGGCGCCGTACGCCGGGGGCGGGTAGTGGGAGGGGTAGTGCTGGGGTAGGACGTGAGGAGGCCACGGGGAGTGAGGGGGCGGAGGCATGGCGTGGGGGTGGTGAGGGGGAATCTGGGCAGCATGAGGATCTGGGTAGGGGTAGGTAGACATGTGAGGAGGCATGTAACGGTGGTCCTGGTCGTAGTGGTTCCCTGCAGCTCCATCTTGGTCCATGTAGGGGTGGTGGGGGTGTGGTGTGTGCGGTGGAGGGGGCAGAGAGTGAATGTGGTAAGAGGTGGGGTAGTCCGAGCCGGGCGTGTGTTTTTCACGCATCTGGTGCAGACGGCTGAGCATGTGTGCCTGCATCTGGAAGGACGTGCCGGCGTATTGGCTCATCAGCTCCACAGAGTTGGCGTAGTCGTAAAGGTGGGGGGGCATTGGGTACTCCGGGTGGAGCTCCATGTGCGAAAGGGGAGGGGGCGGGGGCTGGAGAGAGAAGCCGGGGGGGGGAGGCGGGGGCAGGGGTGGGGGGTAGGAAGGCATGGGAGGAAGCGGCATGGAGGCGCCAAAGTGCTGAGTGCTGTCCGGGGGCGACCCGGAGGTGGGGTCTGCGCTCTGAGAGGGAAGAGCCGACTGAGACGACGGGACAGGGGAGGACGACGACGAGGCGTGGTGCTGCGTCACCGTAGTGATGCCACCTTCACCGTCATCTTCGTCTGAGATCTCCATGTCTTCTCCGGAGGAATGAGGGGATGACTAGAGGAGGAGGAAGAGATAATGATGAATAAAAAAAAACAAATTCCTGACAAATTTGCAAAGTTCTGGAAAGATCTAATCGAGTAAGATCAGACTTTATGGCAAAAAGTCTGGGATCTAATCAATCTCCTGAAATACAGTTTCTCTATAATCTATATTTGTGAGATCGGACACTACTGTCAGAGTTGTTGTTTAGAACGTTCCGACCAATCGGAATTAGGGTTGCAAAAAGGACGATTTCTAGAAATTTCTGGAAACTTTCCATTCTGGTGGAATGTGTTTTAATTATCAGAAAGTTATTAATTAGACATTTGTGGAAATGTATATAAACCGTATCATATACAAGCATAAATATAAGTGTTTTGTGTGGTCAAAGGGGACATGTGTAAAACATGCGTTTTTAAAAATTAGATTTTTGTCTTAAAGTATAATTGAATTAAATGATTTCTTACACACCAGAAGTTTTATACCTAAAGTATGATATTTATGTGAATAATCTCCAGAAAGGACAGTTTCCTTCCTGTAGGGGGTGTGGCCTCATTTAAAAAAAAAACTAGATTTAAGTTCCCTGTTATCAGCTCACCTGCAATTAAGTAAATTCCCAGTTTATTTCCATGGAAAGTTTCCAGTCTTAAAAATTCCTGGAATTTTGCAACCCTAAATTCGGAATCCATGATTCAGCAGCGCTGCAGGATAAAAGAAGTGTTTGGCTGTGACTCACCTGGCGTTCTCCGTTGAAGGTGGGTGGTGTGTGTGCACCGGTCACCTTGGTGTCTGAAGCTGTGTGCTCCTCCTTTACGAGAACCTGCTGCCCCTGCGATGGCTCGGACAGCAATCCTGAGATGGAGGCGACAGAGGAGGCCATGTCCATAGGGCTTTTCCTTCCATCTGCTCCTCCGGCTCCTGCTGCTGGTGGTGGTGCCGTCTGTTTTCTCACTCTGTTTCTCCCATCCGTTCTCCTCTGCTGTCCTCCGCCCATCTCTCGGTCTCCGGCCTCTTCCCCTCTCTGCTTCCTCGCGCCTCCATCGTCCTTCTTTTCCTCATCCTCGTCATCGGAGGCCAGGAAGGAAAACTTGGATTTTTGTTCCTTTAGCAGCATCTCAATGCGCGAGTCCAAGCTGCTACAGTGGTGAACAAACGGGAGGCTCTCGTTGGTGGAGTCCGGCTCTGGAGAGGAGGAGTCTCGCTGTGTGTGGGGCGGAGAAAGAGAGGCTGTAGAAGAGGGGTGGTGGTGAGGCAGAGAGGTGGAGGATGGAGATGTTGATGATGAAGGAATGGATGCGAGGGGTGGGGAGGTGGGTGGAGGGGTGCGAGGAGGTTGGGGCGGGGTGCTGGGGCGGCGTTTAGGTTTGCTCCATTGATCCTCGCGGACTGGACTGTCCTGCCCGAAGTCTAGGGAGCTCAGAGTTTCAGCCACCGCCGCCGCGATGACGGAGGCTGGAGGGAGCGGAGGAGGTGGAGGAGGAGGCGGGGGGTGTAACGGCGCGTGGTGGGACTGATAATCGTTATCTCCACTGCCACCTGCTCTCTCTCCTGACCTGAAGGATGGAGACGGCTCGAGGCGAGACGAGGATGGAGTGTCGTTGCTCGGCGGCTCTTTAGACGTGTTGAATCCTCCGTACGACGCGGGAGGAGGAGACATGCTGTTGGAGGAGCGTTGGCTGGAGCTGCTGTGGCCCCTGTACCGTGGGTCCGTATTGTTCGTGAAATCCCTGTCCCGGTCCCTGCTGTCCCTCCGGCGCCCATGGTGGTTGTGCGAGTGGTGGTGGTTCCGGTGCCTCCCGTGCTCTCTTGATGCTGAGCCGTCCCTGCGGTACGACCTGCCGTCCCTCTCCTCCCGGTGCGAGTGGTGCGAATACTTCGAGGAGGAGTTCACGTCCTGTTGGTGATGGTAAGAGGAGCGCCGAGGCACTCCGTATCGCCCGGGGTCTCGCTCCCTGTCTCGGTCTCGCTGCCCTCTGTCCCGGTCCCTGTCCCGCTCTCGTTCGCCCACCGGTGGAGCCTCGTACATGGAGCCCGATGGAGGCATGTGAGGGGGCATGTGCATCGCGGCAGCACCGGCGTTTTGATAAGGGGGGTAGCAGGGAAGGGGAGGAGGAGGAGGGAACCCCGGGCGACCACGGTGGAATGCCGCGGGGTCTTGAGGAGGGACTCCGTGAGACTCATCGTAATAGCGAGACTTGAACCCGGACGAAGAAGACACGGCGGAAGAAGAGCAGGATGATGAAGGGAGCATGTCCTGCGCTGGAAAACCTCCACCCACAGGACCACCGCTGTAAGCTCCATGTCTGAAATAAACACACAAACAAAAAACTTAGCACTTAAAAAAAAAAAAGAGAGAAATGCTGTCGTCTGGGAAGTGATAAGACAAAAGCACCCACCTGCCCCCTGAGTACCCCGAATCCTGGGAAAAGGGGGTTCCAGAGCGTGACGTGTACGGAGTCCCGCCCCCTTGCGAGGAGCACGAGGAGCCGGGGGTGTACGGTCCCCCGAGGGAGGACGGAGGCGTGTCTAGACGCTGTTCCGTAAACCCGGTGTCCACGGAGCACGGGGTGGTGCTGCCGAGCGGAGGAACCGGTACCTGATCTGTGGAGAGCTTCCTCCTGATATCTGACGACTGACAGAGACAGAAACAAACCAGGGCTCAATCAGAGGAGCAAACAAAAGATCTAAAATCGATCACTAGCAGCTCCTTAAACATCATCATGCAGGTTGTGTTTGAAGAAAACGGGTTGAACATAGCGGAGGAGAGCAGGGTGTGTACTCACAGTGTCGGGCTGAGCTGGAGCAGGGGGCTGAAACTTCTCGCTCAGGGCTTTTCCTCCAGTGGGTACAGTCTGGGGTGTGTACGATCCACTAACGATCAGGTCGTAATATTTCATCCTCTGCTGACCTACACGGCAGAGATACAGCAGTTAATTCATTACTACATCAGACCATTGTTTAATTAATTAATTAATTACCACGGTTATATTTTCTTAGATCCTGTTACATCCAGACAGAAGCTAAGGGGAGTGAAATATTGAAAAATATCTCGATACGATATCTTGATATTGTCTGGGAATTTGCCAATAACGATAATCAGACATTAATATGATGTATAATTAAAAAAAGTGTTGGTAAATGTCTTATTGTACTAACTCTTTATTTAAAAGCCAATCGTATACAACATATTGAAAGACAGGGTGTGTAATATCTAAAACGTTGGAGTAAAAACACCACCACAAATCACCACCCCTCGTTTTCAGAACCTCGCTAATTATTTGCATTTTGTTCCAGTTTAAACCGTTCAGCCTCAGTTTTAGTTTCGTGCTTATTTAACGCAGTGAAGCGTGACTTTTTCCTGTCCCTCCCTGCGCACACGCGTGTACCTTTGATGTCGAGCTGCGCGTGGACGATGTTGCCCATGACGGAGGTGTTGTGCAGGTGTTTGACGGTGTCTTTGGCCCCCCTGGTGCTGGTGAAGAGAACGCGAGCCAAACCCAGGTGCTTGCGTGTCTTTGGGTGGAACAGGATCTCCATTTCCTCCACCTCGCCGAACTTAGTGCACATCTCCAACAGGAACGGCTCTTTGATGTTGTCGTTGAGCCGAGCGAACGTCACCTCCTTCAGCGGGATGGGACCCACGTAGTACTCGTCCAACTGACGGGACAGAGAGGTCACAGGAGTTCAGATTGGTTTTTAGAGACCGAGTCAGATTTTAATGTATAGATGGTAATAATCCTGATGTAATGATTTACGGAGGCGGAGCTTTATAGTTATAAATCTATTCAACTATGAGTGTAAATTAAAAGTACCTTAAATTTGGGCAAAGGAAGCAACATCTCTGTGTGTCTGGACCAGATCCTCCGAGGTCGAGGGTCACGTAACTCCCCCACAGGAGGAAACCCTGAGTCCTGAAAACCAGTAAACACAGTAAACCAGGTTAAACACACACCGGTGGCTCACACACTCGTGCTCCTTCTCAGTTCCGGGTGTTTAAAGGGGACAGGGGATCGTACCGGGACGCTGAAGTGAATCCCATCGTATCTGTAGATTTTCTGAGCGACCCTGCGGATGGCCGGGTCCTGTAGGAGTTTGTAGCTCTTCCATTGCAGGCTGAGAGTTCGCTGGGTGTCCGCCCCGCTGTCTGGATCCATGCTATAACTACACACACACACACACACACACACACACACACAAACACACAGTGAGGAAGAGCTGATATTAGTTTTAGAAATCGATGTGGCGTAAGATTTGACTACAGCTTATCTCAGCTCAAAAACAGTAGTGGGTGTTTAAATCTGTGTGTGTGTGTGTGTGGAGACACGGATAAAACCAGGAAACTTACTATAACAAACTGCTACTGTAGATAAGATACGCCCAAAGGGGGCGGGGCATGAATACTAACGTGAGCGTGTAATTGGACGATCATGACACTAGTGCAGGATGATTCATGTGAGGAAAAAAGAGCGTTTATATCAGTTTACTTCCATCAAATCAAATCGCATCTAATATAAAGTCAATAAAAATTTAACTCTACAGCAGAGACACAGGATCCCAAATAAACCCACCACCGCCACCACTCCAACTTGGTTAACCGAACATCTAATCAACCATCTAACCAACCATCTAACCAACCCTCTATCTAACCATCTAACCAACCAACCATCTATCTATCTATCTAACCATCCAACCAACCATCTAATCAACCATCTAACCAACCCTCTATCTAACCATCCAACCAACCATCTATCTATCTAACCATCCAACCAACCATCTAACCAACCAACCCTCTATCTATCTAACCATCTAACCAACCATCTATCTAACCATCTAACCAACCATCTATCTATCTAACCTTCCAACCAACCATCTATCTATCTAACCTTCCAACCATCTATCTATCCAACCAACCATCTATCCAACTATCTAACCATCTTAACCAACCATCTAACCGATCAGCCGAAACAATGAGATCTAACGCTGTTTCCTGGGTTTAAGGTGAAAGGTGTAAGAAGGTAAGGAATGATGATGATTGATAATAAAATGGAGATAATGTGTTTGTGTCGGTGGAGTTAGAAGCGGTTTTCTCCCCTCAGGTTTCTGAGATGATTCTCTTTACCTCAGAACCATCCAACCAACCATCTATCTAACCATCCAACCAACCATCTATCTAACCATCTAACCAACCATCTATCTATCTATCTAACCATCTAACCAACCATCTATCTATCTATCTAACCATCCAACCAACCATCTAACCAACCATCCAACCAACCATCTATCTATCTAACCATCCAACCAACCATCTATCTATCTAACCATCTAACCAACCAACCATCTATCTATCTAACCATCTAACCAACCATCTAACTAACCATCCAACCAACCATCTATCTATCTAACCATCCAACCAACCATCTATCTATCTATCTAACCATCTAACCAACCATCTATCTATCTATCTAACCATCCAACCAACCATCCAACCAACCATCTATCTATCTAACCATCCAACCAACCATCTAACCAACCATCTAACCATCTATCTTTCTAACCATCCAACCAACCATCTAACCAACCATCCATCTATCTATCTAACCATCTTAACCAAACTTCTAACCGATCAGCCGAAACAATGAGATCTAACGCTGTTTCCTGGGTTTAAGGTGAAAGGTGTAAGAAGGTAAGGAATGATGATGATTGATAATAAAATGGAGATAATGTGTTTGTGTCGGTGGAGTTAGAAGCGGTTTTCTCCCCTCAGGTTTCTGAGATGATTCTCTTTACCTCAGAAGAGTTTCAGTGATTAAACACACACGCTCCATTTCCCTCGTTTCACTTCTTTAAAGTTAGTTTTCCTCTTATTATCTACTGAATCCTGACAAAAATGAACTACTTTCAGTGGGAAGAAGTAAATAAAAAACAGACTCCGGCGGTCAGTCAGAATCATTAGCACAATGCTAACAACACTGCACGCGCTAAACTGCTAGTCCGGGTTCCTATATGAAGTAAATAGAGTACTGTTTTAGATTTCGAGTTCAGATTAATTAAATATACACACAGTCTTTAATGACAGTTTGCTTTTTAACGCACACGGGCAGTGTTTTATAATACCAGTGTTTATTATTATTATTATTATTATACATCCTATAAAACACTAGTGTGTGTGTACACAGGGGAGTTAAAGCGGTGTGTGTGTGTGTGTGTGAGAGAGAAAGAGAATCAGTCTGAACAGATTCAACACATAAATCAGATTAAACTTCGCCTTTGTGTTAATATTATTTTATATAAAAATAAACCCTGTTATATTCCGGGCTGTGAGCGTGGTTAGCTAACGAGGCTAACACGCTAGCGGTAAGGCCTACGCTCCGCTCCGCTCCTTCGGCCGGGAAAAAACCCGAATCCCTCAAAATCCTTTCCGCCTTCCCACATCCCGGTAAAGCGTCTCTGCGGTTCCGGTTCGAGTCCCGAACCCAGACGAGCCTTTACACTTCAGCTCCGAACGCCGTGCTGTGAAAATCAGAGAGAATAATACAGAGAGCCGCCATGGCGTAACCAACCTGTACACCTCTCCTGTCCGCCATTACAGTCTGTCTCACAACACCATCTGCTCATTCACAGCCGCACTTTCCTCACAGACCAACAACCAACACCGCCTTCCACAAACATTCCACACATATCACTGATAAAATACTACAGCTTTTATTTACTCGGATTTAGAAAAACTGACTCCAATTATTTACAGTTATTATATGTGTTATTTTTTTTATTTGCAGCGGAACGCAATGAGTTAAGAGATATTAAATGGCGAATGTGCCGTTATGGACGCGAAAAAAAACGGGTGTGAAGCAGCCGAACTGTTAGGCTGGGTCAAGTTCAACAACATCATCAACAACAACAACAACAACAACAACAACAACAACATCATCATCATCAGAAACATTAACACCACTACTACTAATAATACCAATAAACAGACACAATGAATAAACTTTTTGTTAATTAAACATTAAACAGCAAGATCAAACAAAACAATTATATTCATTATATATACAATAATAATAATAATAATAAACTACATTTACACTTTTATTATTATTATTAGTAGTAGTGACAGTAATATTTGTATTTGTAGTATAAAGTAGTTCATTCCTCAGAATTTTATTAATAACAAATTTTCTATTTTTATAATGACAAATATTATAATAAGACTGTAATTATATATATATATATATATATATAATAATATATATTATATATTAATTCTATATAAATATATATAAACGA
>MU556860.1:78935-115345 GCA_024362625.1 Silurus asotus
TTATGGGGTCAGGGGCCTTGCTCAGGGGCCTTGCTCAGGAGCCTTGCTCAGGGGCCTTGCTCAGGGGCCCAGCAGTGGCAGCTTCGTTTGGCTCTCATTCAAACTCACAACCTTCAGATCTAAAGTTCAACCCCTAAGTTACAACCTCCCCATTTCAGAACACACCACTTCTACACCTGTAACAGGTTCAGCTCATGTGAACTAAATCCCTGTAAAGGTTCTGTAGTGACGGAGGAGAGAAAAGAGAGAGAAATAAGAGGAAGAGAGAAAAAGGAGTGTAACTGTTTCAGATGTAATTCCTCCTCCGCCCCAGCAGGGGACACAAATACTGAACAAATCCGGTTTAAAGGTCGCTTCCTGTTGATATGCTCACGTGTGAACGTGTTGTCTTTTCTCCATTACTCACCAATTCGTCGTTTCTCGGGACCTTTTTCCTCTCCCACGTGTCGAGATTGTGTCTGTTTGCGTGGACTTTGCGTGTCACGTGTATCGGACGTGTTTTGCGATCGCGGACTGATGATATACTGAAGTGTTTTCACGATTCTGTCTTCGGTTCACGTTTTGGAGTTTGTTTGTCTCCAATAAAAGCGCATACTGATTGTTCTCCACCTGCTTACGTCACAAAGGGAATAAAAACAAAACAAACCCACGGGGATTTATGTGTTTACTGAAGTTTACACAAGTCACGTGATCTAAACCTTAACACGTGTCATGTACAGATACATGAACTAGAAATACATATTAAAACCAAACTGGTGCTTTTTTATTGTATACTGAAACATTTATCATTAATACCTTCATAAAATATTACAAACATAATAGACATTTTATAAAGTGAAGGAAAGATGAAAGAAATAATAGAATAAATAATAGAAAGGGTGTGTATATGTGTGTGTGTGTGTGTGTGTGTGTGTGTGTGTATTTTAGGGCTGTTAAAATAAATGCAAATTAATTTTAAAAGCACTAATTTTATTAACACTCGGTGCATCACACATTCCTGTTTGACAATTTGTATTAAAAGTAAAAATAAATAAATTAAAACCTTCAACACATTTATTTAATTCATTATTTTACTCAGATATTAAATAATAAACTCCACCGAGAAAATTATTTTAATTAATAAACTCTTATTGATGCACCGAGTCTCAAATCAGCACCAAAATCCGCCATGATGCACACATCCGGCAATTAAAACCGTCCGTGTGGAAACAGCAAAAGTCCCATATGGTGTCCTGATGATTTACGTCATTTAAAACACCAGAATTTCTTTAAAACGTTTACAAGAACATTTTGTCTTTATGCTCTATGTTGAGTTCAGTTTTACTAATAACAAACATACATTTGCATAAAGCATCACTATTTATACATGTTTATGTTGATTAGAGAATTAAACACTTTAAAAGTATTAATTTAGGGTAAATTTGGAACAGAAACAAATGTGAGATTAAGTTGCGACTATCCACAAATGAAGTCATGACAATTATGAGATTAATCACAAATATTTTAATTGATTGACAGTCCTAATAAATAAATATATATATATATATATAATTTGTATGAGATGCAGAAGGAAGAAACCTTGAGAGGAACCACACTCAAGAGTGAACCTCATCCTCATCTGGGTGCCACTGAATGTCTATTTATTGCAGATAAACGATGTTGAGGTGCAGTGATGGAGATCAGAGAAAACTGTAGTCCTGAGTCAGTGTAGCAGACTGTAGATATTAACTACAGTCCAAATCCTCAAAGCTCCTGTTCTTCTCTGTAACTTCAGCAGGTACTGTAGACACTTCTCAAGGTTTAAAAACATTAATTCTACCAATAAATTCATGAGGTTTTCACCAAAAACATAGGCTTCAAAAATGTCCCTTGTCCAGAGAGAACTTGTGAGATGTCCTGCCCCTAAATGTGCTTTAGTCCATTCGATTTTATTAGAAGGAGTTTAGATCTTTGAGTGTATGCAAGGTTCTGGTTGCTTTCCAACTTAAAAGTCATTGTAAAATTTCACAAATGTTCTGGTCTTGAAGTGTGTGATATTTGACATCCATTCTGATCTTCTTCATGTGTGTTTATAAAACTTACTAAAAGATTTAGAATAAAAAAGTGATCCAGTCCACACAGTGAATAAACATTCAACCTCAATACAAAAAATATGTAACATATACACATGAAGGTGAAAGAGTCAGAACAGTCTCAACATCCATTCCACAAAAGTCTCAAACTTCATGGAGAACCGAGTTGAATCTGGTCTGTGGAGTTCAGCAGGTGGAGATGATGTCATGGGTCTGTCACGAGCTTGAAACATATTCAGGTTGTAAATTATTACTCATGTCTGCAGATCAGTCCTGCAGGATGGACAGTTACATTGTCCAATTACATTTCCTGTATAGTGAATAACTCCACCCCTTGTGGGCGGGTCTTGCTTTACAGGAACAGCTGATCAGTAGTGAATATGATTATTGTTTTTTTATGATCTTTTAGAAGTATTAATAAATGTTTGGGGTGCAGTCAAGTGGAAGAAATGTGTGTTTATTCCCCCAGCTTCACCAGGAACAGGTCATTTTATCTTTTTATCTCTCCTTAGACGAGTCTCTCCTTAGACGAGTCTCTCCTTAGACAAGTCTCTCTTAGACGAGTCTCTCCTTAGACGAGTCTCACCTTGGATGAGTCTCTCCTTAGACGAGTCTCTCCTTAGACGAGTCTCACCTTGGACGAGTCTCTCCTTAGACGAGTCTCTCCTTAGACGAGTCTCTCTTAGACGAGTCTCTCCTTAGACGAGTCTCTCCTTAGACGAGTCTCTCCTTAGATGAGTCTCTCCTTAGACGAGTCTCACCTTGGACGAGTCTCTCCTTAGACGAGTCTCTCTTAGACGAGTCTTCCCTTGGACGAGTCTCTCCTTAGACGAGTCTCTCTTAGACGTGTCTCTCCTTAGACGTGTCTCTCCTTTGACGAGTCTCTCCTTAGACGAGTCTTTCCTTGGACGAGTCTCTCCTTAGACGAGTCTCTCCCTAGACGTGTCTCTCCTTAGACGTATCTCTCCTTAGATGAGTCTCTCTTAGACGTGTCTCTCATTAGACGAGTCTCTCCTTAGACGAGTCTTTCCTTGGACGAGTCTCTCCTTAGACGAGTCTCTCCCTAGACGTGTCTCTCCTTAGACGAGTCTCTCCCTAGACGTGTCTCTCCCTAGACGTGTCTCTCCTTAGACGTGTCTCCCCTTAGACGTGTCTCTCCATAGACGAGTCTCTCCTGTCATATGTACAGATGTTGTGAAATTTGTACAGTGGAATTCTTGAATGAAGCTGCAGGTGAACTACAGCAAATATGAAACATTAAAGATAATTAAATGTTACAGAGAATAAAGAAGAAAAAAAGTTATAATGAGACATAAGAAAGGTGCAGTTATTCACAAGTGTGTCTGTATACTGTGTATATATTAAATACATTATAATAATATTTGCATGAGGTGTTCTTTATAAAAACATGAGACGGAGGTGTAGAATAAGTGAAATGTGTGTATTAGATGAAGGTGTGCAAAAAAAACACAAAGATACGCAGAGTGCAGGTGAAGTGCAGTAGTGCTGAGTGCAGGATTAAGAGTTCTGAGAATCGGAAATTGTGCAGTTCCAGTGTGTTAAACAGTGAAAAAACGTGTGATCTAACACTGTGGAACAGTCGTCTCACACTGTCCTGTGTTGTCTCACACTGTCTTGTGTTGTCTCACACTGTCTTGTGTTGTCTCACTCTCACACTGTCTTGTGTTGTCTCACACTGTCTTGTGTTGTCTCACTCTCACACTGTCTTGTGTTGTCTTGAATGTCTTGTGTTGTCTCACACTGTCTTGTGTTGTCTTGTATGTCTTGTATTGTCTCATTTTGTTGTCTTGAATGTCTTGTATTGTCTTACACTGTCCTGTGTTGTCTTGTATGTCTTGTGTTGTGTTTGCACCAGGTTGCACACCTGCACTTTATGTGTTGAGGACATTTACAGTCCTAAACGCTGTATTTCCTGTGATTGTTGTTGTTGTAGCACCAGGGTTCAGGAGGAACGATGTCACCAGGGTTCAGGAGGAACGATGGCGTGTTGTGCAGGAACCAGGACAAGTCGTCAGAAAAATGGACACCTAAAACCCGATGTTCTTGACTCTTTCTATGATGATTGCGTCGATGTGTAAAGTGGTATAGTTGACCTTCTGTACCATTCTGAAGTCCACTATCATCTGTTTGGTTTTGCTGATGTTGAGGCATTGTAATAGCACTCCGATCTCATCTCTTTAGGCATCTCATCTCCATCAGTGATGAGGCCCTTAGATGTTGGTGTCGTCGAACACGGAGTACAGGAGGGGACTTAGGACACAACCCTGTGGAGCTCCAGTGCTCAGAGTCAGAGTGGAGGAGTAGTAATTCCCAATTCTGGCCACTGGGGGGTGTCTGTTTGTCAGAAAGCCCAAAATCCAGTTACACATGTGAGAGTTCAGTCTTAATTCTTTCAGTGTTGAAATGTGTTTTGGTGGAACGATGGTGTTGAAGGCAGAGCTGTTATCGATAAACAGCATTCTGACATGAGTGTTTTTCTTATTCAGGTGTGTGAGAACCTCGTGTATTGCTAAAGTGAATTTTGAAATTGTGATGTTAATTTAAAAATGACGAGTTTCATGATACAATTTGATACAATGATCACCTGATACAATTTAATATCGTCATATCGTCGCTTTAGATTTATGTCCAGCAGGGGGCGACAGTGTATTACTAATGTATAAAACCGGCTGGAACAGGTTTGGGTTTCCTAATTAAAGTGAAGGGAAGATTTAATGCTACAAACTGTTGGGGAAGAACCGCATATGCCTGGAAGAGTCCCAATACCCCCAATAATCCCAATAATATTAATACCCCCAATAATCCCAATAATATGAATACCCCCAATAATCCCAATACTTCCAATACCCCTAATACTCCCAATAATCCCAATACCTCCAATACCCCTAATACTCCCAATAATCCCAATACCTCCAATACCCCTAATACCCCCAATAATCCCAATACCCCTAATACCCCCAATAATCCCAATACTCCCAATACCCCTAATACTCCCAATGATCCCAATACCCCTAATACTCCCAATAATCCCAATACCCCTAATACTCCCAATAATCCCAATACTCCTTTGGCCATGTAGTGTCTCATCAAGGTAGTTGACTTAAACTTCATCCATCTAATAATTCACATGATTCTCTCTCTCACTCTGTGTCTCTCCCAGTCTCTCTCTGTTTCTCGTTCTCTCCACATGCTCCTGGGGTACCACATCCATCCTCATGCCTACTTCTAAATGGACTTTTTTTTTCTTTTGGAAATCGTTTCCTGCTGCAGATGGTTCCACGTGAACAGCCTGAAGATCCACGAGGTTACTGTGCAGGGTTAAACCATGGAGATGGATATGGACCAAAATGAAAGGAACAGGTTTACACTTAAGTCTCCATTAGCAATGATGGAACTGTAATGACTGGATTGGTCATGATGAGATGAGATGAGATGAGATGAGATGAGTCTGGTTCCTCTCAAGGTTTCTTCTCTCACTACTCAACACTGATTTACTCAGAGATAAAACTAATAGAGACACATTTCTGATGGTAAAATAAATATTTGTAATCCATTTATTTCTGATTTGTACTGAATTAAATATTTCTTGTGGGTGAATTCAGGAGGAAGAGAAAATTTAAGAAGGTATCAGAAAGTTTATTTTTGTTACACGCCAACAGAGTTTTTATAAACGTTCTGCTTCCACCTCCTGCTGTGTTTATATTTTTACTCCACAATAAAAATTCTAGGATGAAGATCATGAATCGCTCCAGTGAGTAAATTATGAAAGAAATGATTAATATATAAATATGAATGAAGTTATAAGATTCTAAAATAAAATAAAGAAGGAGTATTAATGTAGATGGTTTGGTTTTAATCATTACACATGAATAGCAGTTTATTACTCAACATTCCTAAGATCTCAGGATTTCTTCACCATGGCAGTGAATGAAGACACCAGACACCAGATTCCCAGTTCTGCATGGCTGCTGCTGCTGCTGCATGATGGCTATCAGACGTATAAAGTGAGATGTTTGGTGACTCCATGCTGTGAGATCGGTGTAGTTCAGGGTCAGTGTTGCAGATCCACTCGACACGTTCACTACCTAGCCAGCATCATCGCTGTGAGAGCCACACTGAGCACCACCAGGCTGTGAGCTGCCCAGATGTTACAGGCCCGGTCCAGCAGCTGGGCATCCGGGACGGTGGAGGAGATGAGCCGGGCGAAGCTCGACACTCTGGCGTATATGCCGGGTCTGTTCCTCTGTGCGCACCCCAGTCCGAAACTCACCACACCAGCCTGGATCCACGTCCCGTTCTCCAGAGAGCAGACCAGGGGTCCTCCAGAGTCTCCCTGGGAGAAGAAACACCTTCAGATCAACACTGAGATTTGAGGGTTGATAGAAAATGATCAGGAGTGAAGTTTTTTTTTATCTGTAATTATTTAGATTCTGTAATCAGATGATCTGGAAAAAACAACACTAAAGCACTCAGACCAGCATTAATGTAAGTGTTCTTCAAAGGTGATGAAGTGAGGTCAAAGAGAGAGTTTTTGTAGGTTCTCCATCAGCTCTGCCATACGAGGTGCTATCAAAACATCTCGAGACTAGCAGTGTAACTGGTGCTGTTCAAATTCTGTGCAGCACACGAGCTTCAAGAGCTGAAGAACATCACTGGAGATCAGGAAGACCTTCAAAGAGCTCGGCAAAAACTTTGGCCAACTATTTCACCCTCTTCCTGAAGATGAAGATCAGATCACCATTTTGACACCACTGTGAAGATCCAGCACAAATCTGTTCTGTTCCAGAAGAACACTGGCTGCTGTACTGCTGTGCAAGGAGCCTGTTTTTAAGGTGATAACGGAGGTAAATACAGTATTTTCTTGTAAACAGAGCGAATGTGATTTCTGATTCCACCTTGTACATGTAGCCGTGATGAATATGAAAGATCTCGAGTACGTTATATTTTTTGGTCTTCATTTTGATTCTCAAACAAAAATACAAGAAATATGGTGTTGATTGAGGTTGTAATTCTCCTATCAGCCAGCAGGGGGCTCAAACGTACGTACGTACATACATACATACATACATACATACATACATACATATATTTATATATACACACACACACACACACACACACACACACACACACACACACATACTAACAGATGTTCTGCAGATGTTTAGAGTTCAGGCTTTGTGGTTCCTACCTGACACGAGTCCTTGCCTCCTTCCTGGTATCCAGCACAGATCATGTCTGACAGGATGGACACCGCGTTCGAGGCGTCTGAGTCGATCTGGTACATGGAGTTGCAGGAATCCTGGTCAATAATGGGCACTTCCACTTCCTGTAGTGTCCCGATTCCAGACAGTGAGACTGTAGAGGAACAATGCAGGTCACAGTTACAGAACAAACAACACCACCAATTTAAAACGCTTTGATAATTCCCTCTCATATTCACCCAAATAAAGCAGGTCTGAGTTACGCTCACGTGATCTAATCAGCTCATTAGCAATCTGTTTTACTGAAGATTGAAGATGTTACGTTTATTTAATGAAACAGTAATAGTGATGAAAACACACTCCATCGTGAAATCATTTCTTCACATATCGCAGTGATGTCAGGCTGCTGGGGTCCGAGCACAGGGTCAGACATGATACAGCGCCCCCTAGAGCACAGAAGGTTAGGGGCCTTGCTCAGGGCCCCCACCCCCCCGACCTTCTGATCAGAATCCCAGAGCCGTAAGCACTGAGCTACTACCCACATCTACAGAAGTGAGCTGTTGGTGATCGACTTCATTCAGGGCTTTGAAACCTGCGTTCGAATAACCTGACAGATGTTTCTGATTTCTGTGAAATCTGTCCAGATGTGGCTCAAAACCAGACACAGCATTGTTTCTAGTTACATGAGTTAAAGATTTGTGCCAGTGAAAGTACGAGATGTGAAATGGTAGAAAATACAGGAAACCTCTGATGAATTGACCCATGAGGGTTTGATTGCTCCTCTCCTTCACGGATCTACAGAAGCCCTGAGAGATAACACACTCTTATTGTTTTATTCTTCCTTGTTTCCTCGTGATCAGCACTTGAGAGCACGTTCTAGAGGCAGCAGCATCACAGCATCATGGATGAGCGCGTTCTGATCTCATCACAGAGCTGAAAACGTTGAGATCAGGAGAAAACTCGCCGTGATAAAGATCTCCACTCATCTCTCCCTACTGACAGAGCCGAACCTCCAGCACAACATCTCAGTTACCCGGAGCGCTGAGTTTGCGGAAAACGACACCACTGTTTATCTGTGCGAGCGATTTTCCCGCAGGGTTACGCCCTACAGGTGAGGGGCGCTTTGTTTTGCACTACCTGTTCACCTGAACCTGTTCCTCTACACTCCTCCTTTCATCCTCTTTCTTTATTTATAATGGAACATTTAACATTTATACCATAATAAATCATCCCAAACAGAATGTTCACATTTTACGCAGGAAAGAAAAGAAGGAAAAAAGAAAACAGAAGGAAATATATTTATATTTATAATCAATAACAGGAGTTTGGATCTGTGAGTTTGTCCAAAGTTCTGGTTGCTTTTCGACTTTAAAGTTTTAAAATATGTTTTATTCAGTCTTGTAGTGATCTTTGTGTCTCTTCTCTGAACATTTACACGCGTGTATTAAACATGATCTAATAATATTAAGGGGGGGGGTAGACTGGTTTGTTTTAAACAGTTTAAAATGTAGAATAAAAAACTAGTGAAAGGACGATCTCAGCCTGGTGTCTCAGCTTTATATCTCATATTTATATCTCATATTTATATCTCATATTTATATCTCAGCCTTGTGTCTCAGCTTTATATCTCAGCCTTGTGTCTCAGCTTTATATCTCATATTTATATCTCAGTTTTGTGTCTCAGCTTTATATCTCAGCCTTGAGTCTCAGCTTTATATCTCAGTTTTGTGTCTCAGCTTTGTGTCTCAGCCTTGTGTCTCAGCTTTATATCTCAGTTTTGTGTCTCAGCCTTGTGTCTCAGCTTTATATCTCATATTTATATCTCATATTTATATCTCATATTTATATCTCATATTTATATCTCATATTTATATCTCATATTTATATCTCATATTTATATCTCATATTTATATCTCATATTTATATCTCATATTTATATCTCATATTTATATCTCATATTTATATCTCATATTTATATCTCATATTTATATCTCATATTTATATCTCATATTTATATCTCATATTTATATCTCATATTTATATCTCATATTTATATCTCATATTTATATCTCAGCCTTGTGTCTCAGCTTTATATCTCAGCCTTGTGTCTCAGCTTTATATCTCAGCCTTGTGTCTCAGCTTTATATCTCAGCCTTGTGTCTCAGCTTTATATCTCAGCCTTGTGTCTCAGCTTTATATCTCAGCCTTGTGTCTCAGCTTTATATCTCAGCCTTGTGTCTCAGCTTTATATCTCAGCCTTGTGTCTCAGCTTTATATCTCAGCCTTGTGTCTCAGCTTTATATCTCAGCCTTGTGTCTCAGCTTTATATCTCAGCCTTGTGTCTCAGCTTTATATCTCAGCCTTGTGTCTCAGCTTTATATCTCAGCCTTGTGTCTCAGCTTTATATCTCAGCCTTGTGTCTCAGCTTTATATCTCAGCCTTGTGTCTCAGCTTTATATCTCAGCCTTGTGTCTCAGCTTTATATCTCAGCCTTGTGTCTCAGCTTTATATCTCAGCCTTGTGTCTCAGCTTTATATCTCAGCCTTGTGTCTCAGCTTTATATCTCAGCTCTTTATATCTCAGCCTTATATCTCATCTTTATATCTCATCTTTATATCTCAGCCTTATATCTCAGCCTTATATCTCAGCTTTATATCTCATCTTTATATCTCATCCTTATATCTCAGCTTTATATCTCAGCCTTATGTCTCAGCTTTATGTCTCAGCTTTATGTCTCAGCTTTATGTCTCAGCTTTATATCTCAGCCTTATATCTCAGCCTTATATCTCAGCTTTATATCTCAGCTTTATATCTCAGCTTTATATCTCAGCTTTATATCTCAGCCTTATATCTCATCTTTATATCTCAGCCTTATATCTCATCTTTACATCTCAGCTTTATATCTCAGCTTTATGTCTCAGCTTTATGTCTCAGCTTTATGTCTCAGCTTTATATCTTATTGTTATTCCTCATCTTTATATCTCAGCTTTATATCTCATCTTTATATCTCAGTTTTATATCTCAGTTTTTTATATCTCAGCTCTGTGTCTCAGCTTTATCTCTCTTGAGGAATTGGTTCGTTGGATAAATAATGAGTGTATAATTTCTAAGCGTATTTCACTGATGTGACACAGTAATTTGTTATATGTTCTTGATGTTCTCAGAAAGGTTCCTCTGCACTCACCTCCCTCTTGTGTGTTCCCCCAGCCTGTGACGTAGCATGTGGTTCCGCTGTAGAACTGGAAGTTGGTGTTGGGCAAACACACAGGCTGAATGTAGGAGGTCCATGTGAGCGGCGAGCTCAACTCCACCAGTGCCACGTCTCTGCCGTCCTGTGGAGCAGTGTAGCCCTGTGCTATCACCACCTGCCTCACCGCCCTCGACGTCTCAAACTGGTTCACGCCCTGGAGCTGGTAGCGACCCATGTAGAGCAGGTACGAGGACAAATCTAAAGGTCTGAAGAAGAAAACGGTGAAATGAGCACCAACTTTATTCCAATGAATAAATTCATTTATAAATTCACTCACACACACACACACACTCACACACACACACACACACACACACACACACACACACACACACACACACACACTCACACACACACACACACACACACACACACTCACACACACACTCACACTTTTCTGTAACCAGTCTGCCTACAGTGTTATTACACAATGGAGGAAACAGGAGAACCCTGAGGAAACCCATGTGGAGAACATGCAGAACTCTACACTGACCTCATGTACAAGTGTTCATGTTTTAGAAGTTCTTCAGTGTCTTCACAGAGCAGAACATGTTCACATCTTTACACACAAGAAAACATTTTCGTTCTCCCTCTGCCCCAGTTTTAAAGAATTAAACATTTCTTTGAGTTTTACTGGAGAAACAGTTGAAACCTTCACTTGGACGGAGTTTGGGTAAAAGACTGGAATGTGTTGCTCTGTGTTGCTCTGTGCTGCTCTGTGCTGCTCTGTGTTGCTCTGTGCTGCTCTGTGCTGCTCTGTGCTGCTCTGTGAGAATTGTAAAAGCGCTACACAGTGAGGGAGAGTGAAATGTGTGGACGGAACAAAAGCTTTTCCTGTAATCTGAGCAGCTCCAGACCATTAAACAGAAGAGCTCACTCTGAGAAGCAGTGCGCCGCAGACAGAACCCAGTCTTTAGAGATGATGGATCCTCCACAGATGTGTCCACTGTCTCCCATCTGGATGTCCACCTGCCACGGCCACGCCCCGTCTCGCGCATCGCTGCCTCCGACGATACGGGTTCCCACGAGAGGTCTTCCACATTCTGCAGATCAGGGACACGTGGGGATCGGCTTACAGACAGGCGATAGTTCATGCAAAATAAAAACCTTTTCTCAGTTCTCTGAGATCTCAGACTGGAGCAGACAAGAGAAGAGAAAAGAGAATTCGATTACCTTGAGTGTCACATGTTGGGACGAGGAACACACCTGTAAGAGAAGAAGAGAAACACCACACATCTGGAATTATACACTGATAAACCATTAAAAAAATGTTTTTCTGAAGATCACTGCAACAGCTACGGAGGTCTGAATAGTCAGGAACCATTAGGAACAATTTCACAAGATCCACAAATAAATAGAATAAAGGATGGAGCAGTATGTCGGGGCCTTACGTAGGGGCCCAGAAGTGACAGCTGGATTTAAACTCGTGAACTTCTGATCCAATGCCTTAACCCCTTATATATGAGGGGGAAAGTTTCCTGTGAAGCACCTTCTGCGATTCGAGCTGGATCTCTGCAGTGGCGTCAAAACGACTCTGGATCTTCATCTTCGGGTAGAGGGTGAAGGCCACAGGAGAGAAATCATGTGGATTGTTCACTGACAATCCTGAAGGACTTGAAGGACTTCCTGACCTCCAGTGACGTTCCTCCACTCTTGAAGCACGTCTACTGATCAGAACACCTTGAGCGACTCGTTGTGGCAAAACGTGTCAAACGTCTCTGTGGTGGATTTGCCCAGTTTCACACGGTCAGAACATCACCAGTCGCACGGCTCCTGATGTTCACAGGACGGTGTCACGCTGACTTGTGAGGGTCGGTGCTCCCTGTGACTGTGACTTCGGCTTGTGCTGCCACCAGTTGGTTTGTTACTAAACTTGTCTCGAAACCGTTTGATACCATCATAGTATATAAAACACCACAGCATAGATTTATCAGGGAACTTTGGAAAAAACACCACATTGTGTAGAAAAGTCTACATAACGTGCAAAAGTTTGCACCCCCTCTGTTTCCTGTGAGGGAAAATGATCTTTTTTATAATTTATAATAAACACTAATAAAAGATTCCTAAGAAAATCCAACATTTGATTGGAGAAAGTTATTAAAGTATATTAGGATTATTTTATCATTACTGTAACAAAAATAAAAAAAATTAAGAAAACAAGAAACCTGGAAATCATATCATGTGCATGTGAGATGGAGAAAACAGAAGATGTGGAAATCTCGTGAAATGCATTGCTGAGGTACAGAGAAAAACACGGTCGATTGTGCAACAAAGACCAGTCTGAAGATCCTGCTGCATTGGCATGTGTGCGAGAACCTCACCTGTGGCTAACATGGCGAAGAGGAGCTCCATCCCAATCTTCATCATCTCACGTGCTAAAAGAACCGCGTTGTGTGGAAATGTTCAGGAAATCGATCTACTGTAGAACCTCCTGAGGATACTTTAGAAGCTCCTCGGGATACTGTAGAACCTCCTGAGGATACTTTAGAACCTCCTCGGGATACTTTAGAACCTTCTCGGGATACTGTAGAACCTCCTCAGGATACTGTAGAACCTCCTGAGGATACTTTAGAAGCTCCTCGGGATACTGTAGAACCTCCTCAGGATACTGTAGAACCTCCTGAGGATACTTTAGAACCTCCTCGGGATACTGTAGAACCTCCTCAAGATACTTTAGAACCTCCTCGGGATACTGTAGAACCTCCTCGGGATCGTTTTAATGCCGTTATATTCAGATTTTCATAAAGAAGGAAGAAAAATAAAAACAAACCGAATACGAGGCGTGTAGCAGAAACTAATAAAGAGCGACTGTTGATTTCGGAGGTGTTTGGAGCACGTGAGGATTTGATGAAGAAGAAAGAGGATGGTCTCCCTGGTGCTCCTCAAAGGCGTGTTCAGATCCCTTCAGAGATCCTCTGGTCGAGTTAAAGCCTTCAGTTCGAACTCGTTATTTTACACTCATTTTCAGTTCAATAAATCGGATAGAATTAAATACGCGATAAAACTAAGGAGAAGAAACACCAGCACAGGAGTGTGTGAGGGAAAGAACCGTGTGTGTGTGTGTGTGTGTGTGCAGAGATTCCTGTGTGGCACCTGCACCTGTACCTGTGTGTGCCGACCAATCAGAGCTCGTGACGTCATACGATTCCCAATAGAGCCTTTGTTCTCTTCCAGCTCCGATATAAAACATCAAAGAAGCATTGTGTCGGGAGAAAACCCTCAAAAACGCAGGAACCAGAAACATCAACCCCCCTGGAGCTCAGGATTCTGTGTGAGAAGTGTGAGGTGATGGTTTACTGATATAAACGTGTAGTTTTGGGATTAAATGCACATATTTAACCAACACTTGATGACGGTGCAAAAACTTTTGCTCGCCCTCCGGCTGGACGTGTCGGTTTACAGCGACGGGGGTTTACACACCTGCCACCTGAGCGAGAGGTAACTTCATATTCTTACATCAATCATGCATGCGCTCGGATTGGTTCTGGATATGAAACCGTACCTCAGTCCCAGGAATCAAATACAAAACCATAAAAAAAAGATCAAATACTCGTTTATTTAGTTTCAAATCTTTTATTAAAAAAAGAAAAAAAAAAAAAAAGCAATGTACAGTTTTACAGCGTCCCTCTGCAACAAACATCTGAACATGAGTTCATCTCCAGTGTCCGTCCCTCATGTCCCTCATTTCTTGGAGAACTTGGCCTGCTTGTGTTTAGGTGGAGCCCATTTCAGACATAACGTGTCCACTGTGGAGAGAACAGAGTAAATATAAAGAGTGAAGGTCACTGAAGGAGAATATCTGCTTCACAGACATGTGGAGGTGAACCTGATATCACCACCACTGGGGGAGGAAACCGGAGAATTCTGGAGGAGTAAACAATAAATACATTTTTGTGTTAAATGTTGAGGTTTGAAACGTCCTCTAGACCTGGAGCCAAAGGAAAGAAGTAATAAACATTAGCGGTCGACTGACACCGATAGCTTGGTTTGGATCGTAATCACCGACAACCAATTAATCAACTAATTTTTTAAATAGATATGAAAATGTGCTAAATTTAATGTATTAATAAATATGATTATAGAAATGATAAATATAATATAGCGTCTCTGTGCAGCATGTGGTCTCTTATTGAAGAAAAGGAAAAAAAAAACAGCATGTGGTGTCAGTGATTTGCCTCTAGAGGTCACTCTTGTGATGCTGGTGGACCTTTTCAGCTGCTCAGCAACAGACACGACCCGGAAAAACTACCAGTATGGATTTTGCTGATAGCCGATAGTTCCGTCAACTCAGTGCCAATTAATTGGCAAAACCGGTTTATTGATTTGATGTCCGTGATTGTTTTATTCCTCTTATACCACAACAATTTACCTACAAATCATTTTTTTATAGTTAATATAAATGCATAACATAAAACACAATATTGTGGAACATCGGTGTTGGACAGTAATGAAGTTAATGTAGGGCTTTTTCACGTATCTACTTTACTGACGTGTTTCCATTTGATGAGATTTTTACAGTAACTTCACTACATTTCAATCTCACTTTTTGTGGAATCAGTCGTTTAGTGCTGCTGCTGATGATTTTACTAACCGAGCATCATACTGATTATTTCATCGATTGATCGGATGAGAAGCATGTTTTCTTTATTAACGAGCGACACTAATTATACAAGAGTGTAAAAAATAAGACACGTCTGTTAAAATGAACAAATAATTTGTTTCCGTTGTAGAAAAATGTACATTTTTATTGCTGAAATTGCAACGTGTGGAAACTAAAAACTCGTTTAATTACCATATTACATCAATATGCAAATACAAATATCTCAATAAAAAGATCAAAATCAATTTCAAATGCCTTTAAAAAAGAAACTGCACTGGACTGTGTTTTCATCTGAAGGTAAAAACGTTTGTAGTTTCACTCGAGTGAAAGTTTAAAGGGAAACTCCAGGTTTAATTCCACTCTAAAGCCTCACACTGGAGACTCCTTCCATAAATAATCATACACTGTGTTTCTATGGAACCTGTGCTTCTCTCAGAGAACTAACCAACCCCTCACTGAGGAGGCTTCTCGTACCCGTGATGGGAGGTTTCTTGTACTGAGCGCTCTTCAGATGTTCCTCCACCAGTTTGGGCGTGACGCAGATGACGTGTTGACCTTTCCAGTACTTGACCATGTTGAGAGACTGGAGCGTGCTGATGATGTCACTCTGCGTGATGCTGGTCATTTGGCTGTGGAACGGAACAGAAGCTTTCCGTCAGCTGTGTGTTGTTGGAACCTACATGGTCCACGATGTGTGTATCATGCGATTACTCCTACAGATGTGACGGTCCTACCTGAGATCTTTAATGGACAACGTTCCTCGGAAGTCTCGTAGAATCTCCAGAAGAACCCATGACCAGTAGCTCCTGTAGCTCAGCTTCCCCAGATCAGACAGAGGTTTCTCAGGAGATCCCACTGTGCTCTCTAACTTGGACAACTCATAACCTTCAAAACAGAGCAAACCAAAAAACAAAGACTTATTAAAGACCGTAATGCACCTGGAGGTTGGTAGTGTAAAGGTAATGGCGCCCCTGTGAGGTGGCAGAGGGTCACTGCACGAGGATGTTATAGAAAAGGAAATGAAAGAAAGGTTTCTGGAGATGAGACGTACTGAACGCGATGAGAAATTTGCCGTATCCTCGCCGCTGGTACGGAGGAAGTGTGAGGATACATGCGACGTTATTTCCATCCGGAGATTCCTTCTCCTGCGTTTATTTACATTTAAAACACAGAGTGAGATGAACATCACAAACACCACCGCTCCTTCACCACCTGTGTTATCTGGGCAGATCCTGACCTTGGAGAAGTAGCCGACGATGTGCGCGCCCTGTCTGTTCACCTCGGTCAGGATGTAGAAGATAAACGGCTCCACGTCGAAGTAAAGCGTCTTGTGATCCAGGAAGAGCTTCGCGAGTAGACACAGGTTCTGGCAGTAGATCTACAGTCAGAGTGAAGACCAGAGGTTCATCACAAATTACAGCTTCAGGAGGATTTCAAATTAAAACCCCCAAAACTAAAATCAGTCTAAATCCAGTCTGGGGGATTAAACTCAATTCCTACACACTGAAGGTGTAGGACCAGGTGTTTCTGCACCGTCTAAAATACAGAGGGGCAGTTAAGATTTACTACTGAGGTTCAACCGGAGTCTAAATTCCAAAAGGGGCAATGACGTTACAGTCCAGAGTTTTGATCCAAATCTAAAAGTGAAGGGGTTTAAACTGAGCCTAAACTCCAGAGACGACAGGTGAGTTATTCACAATGGGTCTAAGATGAGTAAAAAGTTAGGGGGGGTTTAAGCTGAGTCTAAACGTAAAGAGGACAGTTAAAATATTGTCAAAGGGGTTTAAGCTGAGTCTAAACGTAAAGAGGACAGTTAAAATATTGTCAAAGGGGTTTAAGCTGAGTCTAAACCTAGAAGGGGGTATTTAAGATCTAGTGTTTTGGGATTTAAGCCATGTCTAAACTCTAAAAGTAGCAGGTAAACTATAGTCCAGGGGTTTAAGCTGAATCTAAATGTTAGTGGGTTTAAGCTAAGTCTAAACTCTATAGTAGACAGTTATGGTACAGTCCAAATGTTTAAGACATAGTTTAGGGGTTTAAGCTGAGTCTAAACTAAAAATTGGGTATTTAAGTTGTAGTCCAGGGTTTTAACTGCAGTCTAAAATGTAGGGGTTTTAGGCTGAGTCTAAACTCCAAAAGCAGCAGTTAAGATATAGTCCATGACAGTCAGAATCAAAAAACAAGTATAAAACCTACTGTTTAGGCCAAATCTAAAGCTGGAGATCAGAGTAGCGGTTAAAGCTGACCTTGTGGTCTCGTCCATCCACCTCGTACACTGAGATGTTCCCCCTGCGGTAAATCTCCTTCCCTGGAGGCTGTCTCCACTGACACTGCGTCTGAGACACAGCGAGAGATAAACACAGTTAGAGGAATAAACCAGTATTTATAAATACTATAAGAGGAAGTGATGAATATTCAGTGATCTAACAGGTATTTATTTATTAGATCCAGAAGAATCTGTGTTACTGCAGTTCCACAGCGCCCCCCTGTGGTAATCACTAACACTACACTCAGGGGTAGTGACTGACCAGGTGGTATCTGAAGGTCTTCTCATACTTCATGTACTTCAGACAGTATTCACAGATCCACAGCTTGGGCTGCTTCCCATAATCCTCGGGGAACGGAGAGAAGTACCAGGCATCGATCTCGAAATTCCCGATCTGGATTTTATCCACGTATTTCACTTTGGTGATCTGGAGAACATTGAAATTCGGTGAGTGAGAACATCATCTCGTGAATCTCCTCGACTACAGTGAGATAAAAGATGGAGTTGTTTCCCTCACCGCTTCGTGTTCCTTCTCCAGCGCCGCTGTGGTCGGGTCCATCTCTGCGTACGTCTGCAATACCAAACAAAACATGGGGTGTGTAGACAACAACGCCTTTAAAACCGAGTCTAAGCCCAGGATTAATGCCAGGTCTAAAACTAATAAACCATCGACCCCAGGGTTAAATCAAGGGTAATAGAACTGAGGATAAAGCTTGGTCTAAAGTCAAGCTTAAAGTCAGAGTAAGCTTAGTCAAGTCTAATATTAGACTTCAGGTCAAGACTAAGGCAGAGTCTAAAGCTAAACTCAGTCAGATCTACATCTAAGACTAAAGATTGATTCAAAAGTAGCCAAGTTTACAGTAAAGTCTAAAGCCCACTGTAACTGAACCCTAAACCTGGTGGTCTAAAACCCAGCCTGGTCCCAGGTTTAGTGCTTAGTCTAAAGCTAGTTATTGGCATGGTGCTAAAAAAGGAGTCGAATAAATCGACACTAAAGAAAATCAGAGCTCGGTATTATGGTACCTTCTGGACATGGTTGATCTCGTCGTGTTTGCGTTTCTGGTTGCGAGTGATCTTCCTCTCCGGCTGGTCCCCGAGTTCTCCACCTCCTTCTTCCACGCTCTTCCTCACCGCATCCTTCACCGTTTTAGTCAGCGCCAGACGACTTTTTCCGACCCACTCGTCCAGACGTCTGTTGACTGAACAGTTACAGGAAGAAGAACATGAACCCCATGTGACCTTCAGCTACATCTCTGTATAGCTGTGGTCAGCAGAATCTCAACATATTAAACCCTGAATTCCTTTAAAAAAAAGAGAGGAACATTGAGAGGAACCAGACTCAGAATTTCCATTAAAAACGTCCTACCAGCACGTCCTGCTATTAAACCAGTCACACGTTCATTACACTACTCATATTTTATTCAACATCTCCAACGACAAAATAAACTTCTGAAAACGAGGGAACGTGTAGGAACGGCGTTAATATGTAACAGTGAGAGAATAATCAAATATACACGTCATAAAAAAGTGAACTCAAACACCTGATCACGTTCCACCAGAACCCAGCACACTGTGTTTCTCTTAATCCTTCTGAAGAACCTGATTTCTTCATTGTTTGAAGTTCCTGAAGCAGAAGCAGGTCTCACTAGAATACTGAATAATGGACTGAAAGATTTCATCTCAGCTGAAGACCGGATCAGGAATTATTAATCTAACAGGGAAATTATTAGATCTCCACATATTCCAGCTGGAGTCAGAGCACAGAGGTTTAAGAGCCTTGCACAAGGGCCACAACAGTGGCAGCTCAGCAATACTGGGGCTTAAACCCCCAACCTGCAGCTCAACTACTGAGCCTCCACCTCCCCCCACCTTCTCCATCCAGATCTCTGAGGTGCTTTAAGTGCTTTTTATTCACACGTTCATCAGGATCTAAAAACAAATAACTTTCTGATCAGATGATCACAAAATGTATCAGTTACACTTACAGCCAACATAATGCACATAGAACTCTTCTCTACCCTCCTGTTCATTCAGTCTGGACTGGATCACTTCTGCTGAATCTGAGAGAGAGAGAGAGAGAGAGAGAGAAAGAGGGAGAGAGACGGAGAGAGAGAGAGAGAGAGAGAGAGAGAGAGAGAAAGAGGGAGAGAGACAAAGAGAGAGAGAGAGAGAGAAAGAGGGAGAAAGACAGAGAGAGAGAGAGAGAGAGAGAGAGAGAGAGAGAGAGAGAGAGAGAGAGAGAGAGAGAGAAACATAGGGCGAGAGAGACGGGGAAGAGAGAGAGAGCGAAACGGGGAGGAACAGAGGGTGAGAGACAGAGACAGGGAGAGAGAGGAAGAGAGACAGAGACAGGGAGAGAGAGGAAGAGAGACAGAGACAGGGAGAGAGAGGAAGAGAAACAGAGGGAGAGAAAGAGAGGGCGAGAGAGACAGAGGGAGAGAGAAAGAGAGAGACACAGGGGGGGAGAGAGAAAGAGAGAGACAGGAGGGAAAAGAGAGAGAGGAGAGAGAGAGAGAGAGAGAGATAGAGAGAGAGAGAGAGAGAGAGAGATGGATGGATTTTAGGCTGTGTGATAAGTGTATTTACATTAATAAGGATCTAAACAACACTAAACTCTGGTACATTGTTATTTGTAACTCACGCCATGTTTTGTCTGCGCGCTGACACAGGTAAGTCTCCCCTATTTCCACCGACACCTCTTGCTCCCTGCCGCCGCCCAGCGACACCGCGTCACCGGCGCGCAGATTACTCGAGCCCGAGGCTTCCCGCCGCCGATCTGTGGCCTCCACCTCGTCCTCCTCGCCGCCGCTGCCATTAGCCGAAAAAGCGCCTCGGTTCGCCGCCTCGACGTCCCCGCGGTCTTTCGCTGGATGCCCGACGTCTATTTCCATCTCGTCCTGCTCTCCTCCGCCGCGGTTACACGCTGTGCTCACTGGATCACTGGGAAAGCCACTGGACGCGCCGCGCTCTCTCCGAGACATCAGAGCCGATTTGAAAACATTGCGTAGCGCCGAACAGCTCCACGCATGCGCAGTGCGGCGCCTGATGACGGAACAGAGAACACGCCCCGCGCGCATGCGCCATTTCCCAGATCAATGTTTCGTTACACGATTGAATAACATGATCCGACTCGTCTGTCCGTTAGTGTGACCACTGAGTCGTGTGTGTGTGTATTAGAGAAAATAAAAACCTTTATCTTAACAAAAGGAATTGTGTTAAAATAAAGCAGTTAAATTATTACAAAATAATGTTTTCGTAAAAACAAAGCAAAGAGTCGTTCAAAAGAAGAATTCGACTCTTTATTGTGAGCCGAGTCAAATGAGCCGACTCACTAAACCGAGAAAGAGTTGATGTAAAATGTTTGGAGATGTTAGGAGCTCAGGACTGTTCATTTGCTTGGTTGTTTTAAATCCACATTATTTATTACAAAACTTTTCTCTTTTTTATATACTTCTATTCATGTAAAATGAGACAATAAGTGAACTGAATTTTCTGTGTGTGTGTGTGTGTGTGTGTGTGTGTGTGTGTGTGTGTGTGTGTGTGTGTGTGCTGTGTAACGCAGGAATAATGAGACAGTTGAGTTCAGGGCAGATGTAGATGTTTATTACAGCAGTGCTGATGGTGCAGGTGCAGATGCAGGTGCGAGAGGCAGGAGGGAAGCTGCTGCATGTGTGCTCCTCCCTCCTCCTGCTGTCAGAGGAGTCCTTCCTTCCTGAACTCGCTCTCAGGTCTCTGATAGTTCTTCACGTGTCCTCTGTGGTGACCCCTTCGCTGTCCTCGCGCTCCTCTGTGGTAGTGATGGTGGACGTTCCCGCTGTTATCCATCTGAGCATTCCTTTCACGCCAGTGGCCATGAGAAGGCCCACGTGGGCCGTGCCTCCATCCCCTGTGTGGATCCTGCCTCATTCCTGGTTCCTTCGCTTCGGTCTGAAAGCCGTCTGACACGACGTACTGTTCCTGCTTCGACTCCTGATGGCTCGTTTCGACGCTCTCGTCTCCTAAAGCCTGTGTCGGCTGCTCTAGTACTTGAGCTAAACGTCCATCCTGGTGTTCGCTGGTGTCCTGCGGTACTCCATTGTTTCTATTACTTTCTTTAGCAGACACACTAAGTTTGGCAAAGTTCTCCAGAACAGGCGAAGGAACCAAACGAGCTGCATGTCCTCCTCGTGCACCTCCTCCTTTGCCTCTACCTTTTCTGAATCCTCTAAACTCCACCTGCTGCCTCCAGGCATAAGGAGCGCGAGGAGCTCGGCGATGAGAAGTGCATGGGATGTTCTCTAACCGAGGAGGATGGGGGTTCTGATTGGAGCACTCAGGTGGGAGAGAAGGAGGAGGCAGCGGTTGGGCGAAGTCAGGATCTGCAGTATCAGCACAGGAGGGGTCTGAAGAATCAGCAGGAGCCTCGGAGAAGAAGAAAAAGAAAAAAAAAACCTGTATGAGGTGTGCGAGACCAGTGTGAGGTGCGTAAGACCTGTATTAGACCTGTATGAGGTGCGTGAGAACTGTATGAGACCTGTGTGACGTTCTCATGATTGCACTTACATGGTTGATGTGAACGAGGAAGCGATTAGACTCTGCCTCGGGGTCGATGACTCCTCCTTTCTCTCTCTGACGTTCCAGAATCTTCTGTAGCTCCACCCACTTTGTTTTAAATTCTGCAGTCAATGATTGATCTTCCTTCTGTGGGTGAATAAAGGAGAGATAAAGTATGTGTGTGCAGTGTGTGGTTTGTGTGTGTGTGTGTGTGTGTGTGTGTGTGTGTGGTACCTCAGGAAAGCTGGGTAATGGAGATGAGAGCAGGGTGTCCAGGTCGTATCTCAGCGTCTCTCTGCACACAGGACACACCACACACAGCTCCTGAAAGAGAAGACCCAGGGCTCTAACTGTTGCTATGGATACAGCGCGAGCTGTGCTAAATACTAAACACACCCAGTATGAGCGGAAGTGTGTACCTCATCATCATCTCTGTCCCTGGTTTTATCCTCCTCCAGCTCCCTCACTCGCTCCTGCAGCTCCTCCTCTGAGTGTGTGATGTAGCGGCCCAGACAGTGGGAGTGGAAATAATGATAACAGCTCGTCTTCGTGAACACCTCACCCTCCTGAACACCAACAACGACATCATCATCAGACAGATACGGAGAGAGAGACATGGAGAGACAGACAGACAGACAGACATCTACCTTAAAGCTATATAGGCAGATTACACAGTTGCCATGAGGAATGTTGCTCTCAGTCAGGATCTCTTTGGCTTTCTTTGAAGAAGATCAGAAAAATTTAGACACACTGAATTTACCAGTACAGATAAGTGAACGAACACACACACACACACACACACACACACACACACACACACACACACACACACCTGGATGAGCTGATAAAGCACAGGTGTTCCTACACACTCCTCAGCCTCCAACTGAAGACTGCGCTGTAAACTGCAGATAAACAGAAAAAAATTAAACACACACACACACACACACACACACACACAGGCCAGAGAGAAGAAGAGAGTGTAAAATAGGGGCAGGAACCTGAGCAGCTTGTCGTCTGAAAGTCCTCTGGGATGGTGGATGGCGATGCAGGGAGGAGACGCCGGGTACTGAAACACAAAATCACTTCCATCATCATCATCATCATCATCACTATCTGGTTTCTCTTCCTGCTGTGAGGAACAGCAGCTATAAGCTCCTAATCAGAATAAGCCACACCCACTCTGTGTTACAGTGACATCACAACCCAAATATTAGCATATTTCGGTCTACAATGTTCTCAGTTCAGGAGAATTCAATTTCTGGTGAGATCATGTATTTACTGCAGGACCTTCAGGTACCCACAGCAGGTCACGTGATGTGAGAACTCACCTCTGAATCCAGGTCCAGAGTGAGCATGAGCCGAACAAACTGGGCCAAACAGTCTTCTCCAGTGGAAGGGTGAAGGATCACACTCACTCTCCATCCTCTACACACACACACACGAGAAACACCTGTGAGTATGTAAACATCTGAACATCTCTCATGAACACAGGCACATCCAAGTTAAATATCTACAGTTTCACCAAAGCAGGCTTTAGTCCACAAAGCTCTTGAGAACTTTCTGATTCAGGTTGTTGCACTGGTGCTGCCCCCAGGTGCAGTCTGGACCCCAGTGGTGTGAGTGTGGCTTCTATAAATGGTCCACAAGTACAGGAGAACACCATGACCCTTTCTGTGTTTAAGTGCAATGAGACAGAACAGCTGTATGGACCTGGAACAGCTGTACTCACTCATTAGGAGAGGCTGTGTAATGTGTGTGTGTTTATTTAAAAAATATATTTTTACCCCGCCTGGTTCTGCGTGACCACCAGATCATCCAGATAGATCGACTGCAGAACCTCGATCTCACACAGGACACTGCAGAGAGCAAAGTACTGATCATCATCTACCTTTTATCTCATCATCATCATCATCATCATCAAATTATTTAAATAATCAACACCACATCATAATTATAATTTAAATATCAAATCATTTAAATATCATCATTATTATTTAAATATCCTCTTAATCATTTAAATACACACACACACACACACACACACACACACACACACACACACACACACACACAGTCTCTCACACAGACACAGTCTCTCACACAGACACAGTCTCTCACACAGACACAGTCTCAGTCTCTCTCTCTCTCTCTCGCTCTCTCTCCCTCACACACACACACTCTCACTCTCACTCTAACACACACACTCTCACTCTAACACACACACACACACACACACACACACACACACACACACACACACACACACACACCCCTGCCGCTAGCATTTAGCTGTTTAGCGAACAGTCCTTACTGTAAATGACTCTGGATTAGCTCGAGGACTAGCACAACAATTAAAGTTTACAAATGTCAATCTTTTAAAAATACAAACAGAATGTGTTTGTTTTTCTGACACACTCCTTTACATCACTCACTCGCTCTCCGCCGCCATGTTGTTTCCACGCCCCCTGTCTCCAGCTGATCGGTGACGTCAAACACACAGGGCATTTCTTTAGCACGCGCAATCCGAAGAATAACGATCTGCGACGTGATTGGTCAGTTTGAACCGATGAGTCAGTTCCTGCGCTGTGATTGGCTGAAATAAATGCTCCAGCTCGACATTCTGGCCAAAAACACGATCACATGATCAATAAAATACAAAGTTTTCGTTGCTGAAATAAAATAAAACTCTGATTATTAAAATAAATAAGAAGTGAACTGTAACACCCCACCCCCCCCGACACGAACCGGAACCGGAAACGCGTTAAAAATGATTGCACGTTTCAGATGTTTACATTTGGAAAGAAAAAAGTGAAAAATAAAAGCAGGAAATGTTATTTTTAAAAATTAGTTTACAAAATAAAAGCAAAAAAATGAAATTATAATATATTACAACAAACAGGAAATCGTGCACGTGCATATCTTCTTCTTCTTCTTCTTTCGGAACTGTAACCCCCCCCCCCCCCGACACGAACCGGAACCGGAAACGCGTTAAAAATGATTGCACGTTTCAGATGTTTACATTTGGAAAGAAAAAAGTGAAAAATAAAAGCAGGAAATGTTATTTTTAAAAATTAGTTTACAAAATAAAAGCAAAAAAATGAAATTATAATATATTACAACAAACAGGAAATCGTGCACGTGCATATCTTCTTCTTCTTCTTCTTTCAGCTGCTCCCATTAGGGGTCGCCACAGCGGATCATCCGTCTCCATACCACCCTGTCCTCTACATCTGCCTCTTTTACACCAACTACCTGCATGTCTTTCCTCACCACATCCATGAACCTCCTTCTCGGCCTTCCTCTTTTCCTCCTACCTGGTGGCTCCATCCTCAGCATTCTTCTACCAATATAATTCATGTCCCTCCTCTGCACATGTCCAAACCATCTCAATCTCGCCTCCCTCACCTTGTCACCAAAACATCCTACATGCGCTGTCCCTCTAATAAACTCATTTCTAATCTTATCCATCCTCGTCACTCCCAACAAAAACCTCAACATCTTCAGCTCTGCTACCTCCAGCTCCACCTCCTGTCTTTTACTCAATGCCACTGTCTCTAAACCATACAACATCGCAGGTCTCACCACAGTCCTATAAACTTTCCCTTTCAATTTTGCAGATACCCTACTATCACAAATCACTCCTGTCACTCTTCTCCACCCACTCCACCCTGCCTGCACTCTTTTCTTCACTTCTCTAACACACTCTCCATTACTTTGCACTGTTGACCCCAGGTACCTGAATTCCTCCACCTTCTGAAGCTCTTCTCCCTGCAACCGCACCACTCCACTGCCCTCCCTCTCATTCACACACATGTATTCTGTCTTACTCCTACTGACTTTCATTCCCCTTCTCTCCAGCATGTACCTTCACCTTTCCAGGCTCTTCTCAACCTGCTCCCTACTCTCACAACAAATCACAATATCATCCGCAAACATCATAGTCCAGGGAGACTCCTGTCTGACCTCGTCCGTCAACCTGTCCATCACCACTGCAAACAGGAAAGGGCTCAGGGCCGATCCTTGATGCAGTCCAACCTTCACTCTAAACCAGTCTGTCGTACCTACTGCACACTTCACTGCCGTCACACTGCCCTCATACATGTCCTGCACCACCCTCACATACTTCTCTGACACACCTGACTTCCTCATACAATACCACAACTCCTCTCTTGGCACCCTGTCGTACGCCTTCTCTAAATCCACAAATACACAATGCAATTCCTTCTGTCCTTCTCTATACTTCTCCATCAACATTCTCAAAGCAAATAAGGCATCTGTGGTGCTCTTCCTCGGCATGAAACCATACTGTTGCTCACAGATGGTCACCTCTTCTCTCAGCCTGGCTTCCACTACTCTTTCCCATAACTTCATGGTGTGACTGATCAACTTAATACCCCTGTAGTTACTGCAGGTCTGCACATCTCCTTTATGCTTAAAGATCGGTACCAGCACACTTCTTCTCCATTCCTCAGGCATCTTCTCACCTTCCAAAATCCTGTTAAACAATCTGGTTAAAAACTCCACTGCCATCTCTCCTAAACATCTCCACGCTTCTACCGGTATGTCATCTGGTCCAACCGACTTTCCACTCTTCATCCTCTTAATCGCTGCTCTCACTTCCTCCTTGCTAATCCTATCTACATCCTGCTTCACCAACTCCACATCATCCAACCTTCTCTCTCTCTGATTTTCCTCATTCATCAGCTGCTCAAAATACTCCCTCCACCTTCTCAACACACTCTCCTCACTAGTCAACACATTTCCCTCTCCATCCTTTACTGCTCTAACTTGCAGTACATCCTTTCCAGCTCGGTCCCTCTGCCTGGCCAATCGGTACAAATCCTTTTCTCCTTCCTTAGTGTCCAACCTCTCATACAGCTCCTCATATGCCTTTTCCTTGGCTTTCGCCACATCCCTCTTAACCTGCTGCCGCATCTCCTTGTACTCCTGCCTACTTTTCTCATCACTCTGTCTATCCCACTTCTGTTTTGCCAACCTCTTTCTCCTTATGCTCTCCTGCACTTCCTCATTCCACCACCACGTCTCCTTGTCTTCCTTTCTATTACCAGATGTCACACCAAGTACTTTTCTAGCTGCCTCCCTCATCACTCCTGCAGTAGTTGCCCAATCATCCAACACCTCCTTAACACCACTGAGCCTCTCTCTGACCTCTTCCCTGAACCTCACACTACACTCTTCCTCCTTCAGTTTCCACCATCTTATTCTTCTTTCAGTCCTCACTCTCCTCCTCTTCTTCTTCACCTCCAAAACCATCCTACAGACCACCATCCTATGCTGTCTAGCTACACTGTCCCCTGCCAACACCTTACAGTCACCAATCTCCTTCAGGTTGCATCTCCTGCATAGCACATAGTCCACCTGTGTGCACCTTCCTCCACTCTTATACGTCACCCTATGATCCTCCTTCTTCTTAAAATAAGTGTTCACCACTGCCATTTCCATCCTTTTAGCAAAATCTACCACCATCTGCCCTTCCACATTCCTCTCCTTAAAACCATACCTACCCATCACCTCCTCGTCACCTCTGTTCCCTTCACCTACATGCCCATTAAAGTCCGCCCCAATCACCAACCGTTCCTTCCTAGGTACACCATCTACCACTTCATCTAATTCACTCCAGAATCTTTCCTTCTCCTCCATCTCACAGCCAACTTGTGGGGCACTAAGAGTGCACTGGCTTGTGCCTCCATAATGGCTGGGTTGTGCACGTGCATATATTAATAATAATATAAATATGTATAGAGAGAATATTTAAAGGAAAGTAAATAAAAAAGTGAAAATCTTCATAAAAAAGTGTGATAATCTGGATGAAGTTCTCTTGAAGACACAGATGGAGATGTTCCACATCAACAGCCTAAAGATGCATAAAGTTACTGAGCAACTCATGAACGTGGAGGATGGATTTGGGTTGTAATTAATATGCACTAAGAGTGCACTGGCTTGTGCCTCCATAATGGCTGGGTTGTGCACGTGCATATATTAATAATAATATAAATATGTATAGAGAGAATATTTAAAGGAAAGTAAATGTGAAAATCTTCATAAAAAAGTGTGATAATCTGGATGAAGTTCTCTTGAAGACACAGATGGAGATGTTCCACATCAACAGCCTAAAGATGCATAAAGTTACTGAGCAACTCATGAACGTGGAGGATGGATTTGGGTTGTAATTAATATCAACAGTCTGCTACAATGTGCTCAGGATTACAGTTCACATGAACACTTTATAACCTCAACACTGATGGAACTGTAATGATGGACATTCAGTGTTGAGGATGAGGATGAGGTTCTCTTCTGAGTCTGGTTCATCTCATGGTTTCTTCACCATGAAATCTCCAGGTGTTTTTTCTTCACCACAGTCACCATCACTCATTAGGGATAAATTTACAATCCTTAAAAACAAACGTATTCATTAAACTTATATTAACTTACATATACATGTGATCTCTTTATCTCTATAAAGCTGTGTTGAGACACCAGACACTGTTCAAAAGTCTACAAATAAAACTACATTAAACTGAATAGAAGTTATAAGGTTTAGAAGGAAACTCAGGGTGTGGCAGAGCCCCCAGTGTTCCTAATATTGTGGACTCAGTGAGTGACTACACTGAATGTGTACCTGCTCAAGGTGTGTGGTGAAGTGGAGGCTCAGTGGTGAAGTCAATGAGCTTTTATTATCATTTCTACTGTATAAATGTGACACAGTGCACAGTGACGTGAGACAACGTTCCAGAACCCTGGTGTTACAACACACAGCATAAAGCTACATACAGAACACAGGGTTTAGGACTAGTAAGTGTGCAACCTGGTGCAAACAGTGCAGGACTACACAACTCTGATGTTTTAAGAATCAGCATGGTGTGGATCAGAAATCAGTAGGTGTGTGAGGACCAGTAGAAGTTTGTGAGGATCAGTAGGTGTGGTGAGGATCAGTAGGAGTTTGTGAGGGTCAGTAGGAGTTTGTGAAGGTCAGTAGGAGTTTGTGAGGATCAGTAGGAGTTTGTGAGGGTCAGTAGGAGTTTGTGAAGATCAGTAGGAGTTTGTGAGGGTCAGTAGGAGTTTGTGAGGATCAGTAGGAGTTTGTGAGGGTCAGTAGAAGTTTGTGAGGGTCAGTAGAAGTTTGTGAGGGTCAGTAGAAGTTTGTGAGGGTCAGTAGAAGTTTGTGAGGGTCAGTAGAAGTTTGTGAGGGTCAGTAGAAGTTTGTGAGGGTCAGTAGAAGTTTGTGAGGGTCAGTAGAAGTTTGTGAGGGTCAGTAGAAGTTTGTGAGGGTCAGTAGAAGTTTGTGAGGGTCAGTAGAAGTTTGTGAGGGTCAGTAGAAGTTTGTGAGGGTCAGTAGAAGTTTGTGAGGGTCAGTAGAAGTTTGTGAGGGTCAGTAGAAGTTTGTGAGGGTCAGTAGAAGTTTGTGAGGGTCAGTAGAAGTTTGTGAGGGTCAGTAGAAGTTTGTGAGGGTCAGTAGAAGTTTGTGAGGGTCAGTAGAAGTTTGTGAGGGTCAGTAGAAGTTTGTGAGGGTCAGTAGAAGTTTGTGAGGGTCAGTAGAAGTTTGTGAGGGTCAGTAGGGATCAGTAGAGGTTTGTGAGAGTCAGTAGGAGTTTGTAAGGATCAGTAGGAGTTTGTGAGGATCAGTAGGAGTTTGTGAGGGTCAGTAGGAGTTTGTGAGGATCAGTAGGTGTGTGAGGGTCAGTAGGAGTTTGCGAGGGTCAGTAGGAGTTTGTGAGGATCAGTAGGAGTTTGTGAGGGTCAGTAGGAGTTTGTGAGGGTCATTAGGAGTTTGTGAGGATCAGTAGGAGTTTGTGAGGGTCAGTAGGAGTTTGTGAGGGTCAGTAGGAGTTTGTGAGGGTCAGTAGGAGTTTGTGAGGATCAGTAGGAGTTTGTGAGGATCAGTAGGTGTGATCAGTTGGTGTGAGTGATCTTTTAGGATTAACTCATTTTACCACCTGAGAGAGCAGACGGTTCTTTTTGCTCATATCTTGGTATTTCAGGACTTAGTAGTAGAATGTTTGAGTCTCAGGTGTTTCCAGAATTATAATTATGTATGTTTATAGATAATAAATCACTAGAACGATCTATTAACGCTGTAGAATCAGACATGGCCAGTAGGTGGCAGTGTAATGTGTGTTACAGCTGATTGGCACCAGATTGCATTCATATTCTGATAGGAAGTTCTTTAAAGAGCGGTATTATTGACACTGATAGTATTTAGTCTTTATTATTAATATTAAATAGCCTTAAATGGAAACCTCGTACAAAAACATGATGGATCACACAAGCCGTATTTGACTGTCAAATTATATCTCTATCAGTGGCGTGTGCTGAGGGTCAGTAAAACCTTCTCTGCAGAACCAAACTCATCAGAAGCTCTGACCCACATTTACAACCTAAACTCTAATATTTGTTCCATGAAATTGTATTAATTTCTTCCATCAGTTTCTTCTCTTCACAACTGATCACAACTGACCTTCACTAACAACTGACTATAATTATATTCCCTGCTCAGATCTATGAGTACCACACAGAACTCTCACTCATCACAGTATCTGTATATGTTACACACACTATTGCTGCTATTTACTGTACAAAGTTTTATAGTAAACTATCTCATCATACCTGACACACAATACTGTCATTTACACTGCCATGCACTCCCACACTTTATATACATTACTGATCTGTACCCCTATTTATTACCCACACTGTCTATACTGTCTCACATGGTCTGTATGTCTGTATTGTCTTGTATAGGTTTTTATTTATGTCTGTACTTTTGAGAGTAACAAACAGCTGGAACCAAATTCCTTGTGTGTGTCAACACATTTGGCCAATAAACCTGATTCTGATTCTGGTGGGAGTGTTTCTCTCGGCTGCACTGCTTCAGTACGTGTATGTGGATGTTAGATTTTTTATCCAATCAGATTTCAGATTCTCCTCACAGAGCAGATCACTGGCTCAGAATAGCGTCAGCACTGTTCTGTCCTCTGATTGGTTGTTCAGAGGGAAACTGTTACAGCCGATACAGCTTGGAGTAAGACAACATGCATAACGAGGATGATGTGTAGCGTCAGCACTGTTCTGTCCTCTGATTGGTTGTTCAGAGGGAAACTGTTACAGCCGAGTTCGACTGGTAAACACTCTCACACGCTCACTCTCACACACACTCTCACTCTTCTACACACTCTCACTCTCACTCTCACACTTTTACTCTCTTACACACTCTCACTCTCACACTCTCACTCTCTTACACTCTCACGCTCACACTCTCACGCTCACTCTCACTCTCTCACACTCTCACACGCTCACTGTCAGACTCTCACACGCTCACTCTCACACTCTCTCAGTCACACGCTTACTCTCACACTCTCTGTCACACGCTCACTCTCACACTCTCACATGCTCACTCTCACACCCTCTCTCACACTCTCACATGCTCACGCTCTCACTGTCACACGCTCACTCTCACACACACATTTACTCTTTCACTGTCACACACTCACTCTCACTGTCACATGCTCACTCTCACACACACATTTACTCTTTCACTGTCACACACTCACTCTCACTGTCACACGCTCACTCTCACACACACTCACTCTCTTACTGTCACACACTCACTCTCACACACGCTTACTCTCACATGCTCACACTCACACGCTCACTCTCTCACACGCACTCTTTTACTGTCACACACTCAGTCTCACACACGCTCACTCTCTCACCATCATACTCTCACTCTCACACGCTCACACACTCACTCTCACATGCTCACTCTCACACGCTCACTCACACGCTTACTCACACGTTTACTCTCTCACTCTCACACACGCTCACTCTCTTACTGTCACACGCTCACTCCCACACACGCTTACTCTCACACGCTCACACTCTCACTCACACACACACACACACACTCTTTTACTGTCACACGCTCACTCTCTCACAATCATACTCTCACACACTCACTCTCTCACTGTCACATGCTCACTCTCACACGCTCACTTTTACACGCACTTTCACACGCTTCCTCACACGCTCACTCCCACACGGTCACACGCTCACTCTCACACACACACACTCACTCGCTCACTCTCTCACTGTCACATGCTCACTCTCTCACTCTCACCAACAGCTGAAACCAAATTCCTTGTGTTTATACACTTGGCTAATAAACCTGATTCTGATACTAAAACATGGCGAAGCATCAGCTAAACATCTCCCCACAGCCCTTAAATTCAAAATCACTGTGTATTAACAGCAGTGTAACTTTTACTCGCCCATCAACCAGCCGCACTCAGGAGGAAGAACCCTCAGAGAAAACATGCATTTGGAAGCTTGTGTGAAGTTTATCAGCATTTAGAACTTCAGTATGTAGTACTGAATTATGTGGTAATGAAACCTTGTTTTACAATGTGTGTGTGTGTGTGTGTGTGTGTGTGTGTGTCTCGTCACTGGTTCTGCTGTGGTTATGGAGGTGAAGGTGTGATGGATGGTATTTTCACATGCTGAAAACAAAACTGAAAAGCAGCATCACATTTTCCCTCCTGCTGACGTCACACACAATCCATTAAACCTGGTCAGGGGCACGAGCGGCGCTGCAGAATCTATTCCTGTGCTCTGATTGGCTAAAAGAACGTGACGGCTTCTACTGCAAAGGGACGAGTGGAATAAAAACTAACGATATAAAAGGATTCATTCAGTTATTTTATTGTTCTGAAATTCTATAAATGTATCTGTTATGTACAATTAGAAAAGTTAAAAACAATTTTACAAAACCAATGCAGAGAGAATAAATCACAAAAACCCCTCAGATCCCTCAGGGTTCTTCATGATGAACATGGTGGAAAGGGGTTCAAACCCTAATCCAATGGTCTTAAGATCAAATCCCCCCCGCTCACGTGTAAAGGAGATAAACGTCAGTGGCTCTGGATACGGGAATCTGCCTAATGCCATAAATCTACAATATATAAATGATGTATTCATGGAGAACTGATCGTATGGAGAAGGAAAGGACTTTCTCGTGATCCTAAGAGTTCCACTTTGTCTCAGAGCAGGGGTTTGGAACGGGTTCTGCTGTAGATCCACATGATTTCATTGTGAATGTAAACATGTATTCATGTGATTTTAGCATCAAAAGAAGATTTTTATTTCATGAAAGACACAAAGACCAAAATATAGTGCATCTGTAAAACAGTATTTTATTGCTAATGATTAATTTGGGGGGTATGACTCAGCTCCATCAATCATCTCTCTCTCTCTCTCTCTCACTTTTTAAACATATTGACGGATCACATCAGATCTGTTAATGGCTCTTTGATTAGATTTGTAATAACAGTGTAATACCTCCCACCGTACGTCACTCGTTTAGTCGTAAAATTATACACAGATGTTTTTATATATATATAAAAACAACAACACTTAGGTACTTTATAGTGGCTTCCAGTTCCAGTTGCAGTTCCAGTTGCAGTTCCTCTCATCAGTGCAAAGTCACGCATAAAGAGAACTTGAGATGTGAGCTGGAGAGCTGCAGGTGCAGTTCCTCAGCGCTCAATTCTCTCTCGGTTCTCGCTTCTCAGCAGCATTTCTTCCCTCTCTTCCTCCTGTCGCGGTCACGGTGAGCGTTGATGTGAACCGTGTCCTTCTCTCTCTCCCGCTCTTTCTCCGCTCGGCTCTGACTCTGTTTCTTCGCTCGCAGGACCATGTGGGTGAACGCCATGAACATCTGCATTGTCACACACACACACACACACACACACACACACACACGTGAGCATTTCAGAAAGAAGAATGATCCAAACAAAAGCAATCTGCATAAAAAAAAATTAAGTTCCTGTAATCTGATTGGTCGATCCAACCAATTATTTGTTTTAAAGGAGGTGTATTCAGACAGACAGACAGACAGACAGACAGACAGGAACCTCTTCCACGTTGATGTTTTCTTTAGCACTTGTCTCGAACACTCGAACTCCTACAGTGTCTCCGAACCTCTGAGCGTCCTGAGTGTCCACCTGCTTCTTGGACGGATCATCGTTCTTATTTCCAACTGATAAAAAATAAATAAATAAATTGTGGAGATATACAGTATATATATTAAATCCCACGCCTCATTAATAATTCATTAGTTCATTGCTCCACCCATTTTCCTAAACATGGCAGCTGATGATGTTTCTGAGCCAATCACAGAACAGTATGCTAATGATATGTAAATGTGAGTAAAGTGTGCGATAGTGAACGTGATAGTGATAATAAACGCTTACCTAATATCTTACACACGCTGTCACAGTTCTGAGAAATCTCGTTCAGCCATCTCTTCACGTTCACGAACGACTCGGGATTCGTAACGTCGTACACGATAATGACCCCATGTGTGTTCCTGTAATATCTACACACAGAGATAGAGACAGAGCTGAGGAGTCACTGCACTGGGGACCTGGACATGTGCACGTTTCGATTGGTGGATGTGGCCCTGTGGGCGGGGCTTACGTCGACGTGATCGTTCTGAACCTCTCCTGTCCTGCTGTGTCCCAGATCTGTAGTTTCACTCGTTCTCCATCGATCTCCACGGTACGAATTTTAAAATCCACACCTATAGTGGTTATGTAGCTCCCTGCAGGAGAACACCATCAGAGAAAAATTACCTTCAATACACACACACACACACACACACACACACATGGAAAACCCACCAGAAAAGGAGTTGTCTGCAAATCTCAGGAGTAAACTGCTCTTCCCAACATCTGTAATGAGAGAGAGAGAGAAAGAGAGAGAGAGAGAGAGAGAGAGAGAGAGAGAGAGAGAGAGAGAGAAGAGATGAAAAGGAAAGAGAGAGAGAGAGAGAAAATGTGATGATTGGCTCATGAATGAAAGCTTCCTATTACTGACACAACACTAATATCTAAAAGAAGATTCCGGGCTCTAGATCGTGTTCTACTGACATGAACGACGCCTGGATGAGGATCTGAAAATCCAATCAGAGTGTTTAGAGTGAAATCAATGAGCTGAGCAGTGAAACGAGTCACGTGTTACTTTCAGAATCTGTTCAAACACAAGCCGTTGTTTTCACTTCTGTTTTTCTCAACTTCCTGCCGTGTTGCGCACACACACACACACACACACACACACACACACACACACACACACACACATCACTAACACAACTCAGGAGAGGACAGAAGGATGGAGTAATACGGAGTTTGTGTTGTCTGTGTTATAAGTGTGTTATAACACACACACACACGTATAAATCTGATCACTGACTGAGTTGCGTGTTCCGTACAGTCTGAATCAGCGAGGAAGACCGACTCATGAGCGCTTTATCCATATTGGGAAATATATATCTATATTTGGGATATATATACACTGTGTATGTTTATATATATATATATATTAGGATTTATTTTAAATAATTAAAAAATGTGTAAAAATAGAAACTCAAAGCTGTTATGATGTTAAAACAATAATCCTCACAATATTATTTATTAATAATAAATAATAAATAATTTACAAATCAGCTGATAAAATATTATTCTCATTTTATCTTATTATTATTGGTTTTTATTTTATTTATCTTTTATAAAAAAAAAAAAATTCTGCCACAAAAACAAACTGTAATTGCAAACATAAAACGCCACGTTTGTGGGCGTGGTCTGTCTGTGGGCGTGGCCTGTGAGTCAGGATTTGTTATATAAAGGTTTGTTTATAAACCGTAGCAGCTATTTATATCAAATTCTTAATGCTAATGAGTTAAACACGAATCTCACACACACACATCAGTGTTAAAACTGATCAGGGGAATAAACAGGGGAAGAAGAAACGAGGGAGAAATCCTGCGTGTGGATTGGTCACTTTAATAAAACCTGTTGTACCTAATTTGCATAGAATTGAAAAAGTGGCTGATGTGAACGCTCACCTGTCAGAAATAAATAAATACATTACCGAGTAAATAAACAGGTAAATTAGTAAATAAATCCACTGACTGGAGTCTCCGATGATGAGCAGTTTGAAGAGATGATTGTAGTCCTTTCCCGCCATCCCGATGAACGAATCCGAGCTACACGAATTTTCCGGCTTTACTCGGTTTCACGACGGAATGTTGATCCGGCCGTTAAAACAGAGATCCACGTAATCCCAGTTCATTCCAGTGTGTGCGAGTCACAGCTCAGTAAACGTCACACGTGTACTGTACAGTTATTTCTCCTCTGATGAACAGATCGGCAGTGAGTCTGTATCCAGGAGAACTCCGTGAGAGGACGTGAGAGGACGTGAGAGGACGTGTAAACACAGCAGAGAGAGAATCCAGATCCAATCATCTCATTCCAAAAACACAGGAAGATTCTCTTCTAATAAAACAACACCAACAGTTCCCATTCTGTACACGGTTCAGGCTCCTCACTGAACAGGAGCAGACTCCTCACCTCACACACCTGCTCTCCACCTTACACACACACACACACAC
>MU556918.1:9820-21967 GCA_024362625.1 Silurus asotus
AATAACAATAATACAATTTAAAGTCCTATAATCAAGACATGTCAGGAGATGCTTTTCTGTGGATTGTTGTAAGGATTATTTGTTTTATGATTTATTGTTGAATGCAAACGTCTGTTTTTTAGCCCAAATTTTTTATTTATTTATTTACTTAAATTTTTTAGGTTTTTTTTTTAGTTTATCTACAAAAACTGTAAAAACAATTTCACTTTATACATGATTAATATTCAGACTTTGAGCCAGACTGAGAAAATAATGCTTTATTGTATAGTAAAGAAGTATGACAGTTCTAGAAAAAAAAATATATATGTACATAATTAAGTTGAAAATTTGGAAATAATAACAAAAATCAATTTAGTAATGAATAAGTAGGACTGGTGAGAGAGACTGGAATGCACAACAGCAAATATACTATAAACCAACACACACAAATAAAAAACACAATAGATAACAGCTTGTATATATTTATATACAAGTAAATATAGATAAAAACATGCATAGATTTCAGTTTGATGGTATTAAAAAAGTACCAAGTCGTATTAGAATTGAAAACATTCGTACTGGTGAGAAAGAGCTTAGTTGCATTATTTACTTTTAGCATATTATACAATTATTACTACGAAAAAAAATAAAAATCTGAAATATCGTGACACAGAAGCACTGAGTGACCCACATATTAGTTATAATACTTTTTAGAACTGAACTTCGGTTTGGACGTGGATGCAGAGTAGAGTATTGGGTACAAGTAGTGTGTGTAAGTAGAGTGTTGCGTCATATTATTGTGTAAGTAGTGTATTGTGTCGGATTATTGTGTGAGTAGTGTATTGTGTATGAGTATTGTGTGTGATGAGTGTGTTGTGTGTAAGTAGTGTATTCTGTATATGAGAAGTGTATTGTGTGTGAGTAGTGTATTGTGTGTGTAAGAAGAAGTGAATTGTGTATGAGTAGTGTGTTGTGTGTGAGGAGTGTATTGTGTATGAGTAGTGTTTTTTGTTTGAGTGTTGTATTGTGTATGAGTGGTGTATTATGTGTGTGAGTAGTGTGTTGTGTGTGAGTAGTATATTGTGTGTGTAAGTAGTGTGTTGTGTGTGAGTAGTGTATTGCATGTGTGAGTAGTGTATTGTGTATAAGTAGTTTTTTGTGTGTGTAAGTAGTGTGCTGTGTGTTAGTAGTGTATTGTGTATGTAATTAGTGTATTGCGTAAGTAGTGTATTGTGTGTGTGAGTAGTGTATTGTGTGTGAGTAGTGTTTTTTGTTTGTGTGGTGTATTGTGTATGAGTGGTGTATTATGTGTGTGAGTAGTGTGTTGTGTGTGAGTAGTATATTGTGTGTGTGAGTAGTGTGTTGTGTGTGAGTAGTGTATTGCATGTGTGAGTAGTGTATTGCATGTGTGAGTAGTGTATTGTGTGTAAGTAGTGTATTGTGTATGTAAGTAGTGTATTGCGTAAGTAGTGTATTGTGTGTGTGAGTATTGTGTTGTGTGTGAGTAGTGTATTGCATGTGTGAGTAGTGTATTGCATATGTGAGTAGTGTATTGTGTGTTTAAGTAGTGTGTTGTGTGTGAGTAGTGTATTGTGTATGAGTAGTTTATTGTGTGTGTGAGTAGCGTATTGTGTATGAGTTGAAAGGTTTATATGAGTAGAGTATTGCGTATGTGTATTGTGTGTGTTTGTGTTGTGTTGTATTGTGGGTCGCTGCAGATTTTGTGTGTGTTCAGTAACGCACTAATGCACTGGTTTAGGGCACTTTACCAGTGCACTGCAAAGGGAACATATTGGAAATGTGGCTCAGTTTCCCTATACGGAATATTTACAGCAAACACAAACTACAAGAAAAGGAAGTACAATAAACTATCACTTCTTTGATAAACCCAGACACACACTGAGCGCTGGGTGCTACAGAAGCCGAGGCCTCACAACGCAAAACCTAAACACATACACATCAATAACACAGAGTCATACACTAATGTAGCCTTAAATTAATATCTGTACAGTGCAGAATACGAAACTATATGAAACTGATGAATTTAATGGTGCATTAAGGCTTGGGTGGGGGGGCATTTATTATATAGTCGCTGCGTAAATTTGCTCCTGGTTTTTTCCTTTAGAAAGAAACTGTTAAATGCAATTTTTTAAAATCCTGATGGGACGTGGTGTCTTCTGGCACAACTTTGTACACATCCCGTTTTTTGAAAAAAGTATCAAAACAGGACATTTCTGAAGGAAACAAGCTAATATTCACGCAGCAAGTCGATGTCACGGACGGTTTTTGAAAGACAAAAATATGTCGCTTTTGAAAAGCTTTGGTTTCTGTTACTTGACACAGGGAAAATAATAAATAAAAAAATAAAGCTATAAGAAAATTAAATATACAAAAAAAGGACTGTTAAAATTTTTTTTATCATCTCCGTTCCACATCCAGTCCCTGTTTGCTTCTATAATAAACTCGAGGAAAATGTTGCACTAGATTTTATGTAGGTTACGGGGAGATTTGTGCTGATTCAGACACAAGAGCATTAGTAAATAGTATGTAGGTGATGTAAGGAGGCCTGGGGTGGCGCTCCAATTTATAACAAAGGTGTTCAAACGGGATGGACGTCCACAGCAGGAGATCTTCTACCTCATCCAACCTATGAAAAGCAGATATTAATGGAGCAGGAGCATTATCATGCTGGACCGGGATTGGGTCCGAGGGAAAAATGTAATGCTCCCCCAACCAAACACGTCGTAAACAATTGTGTGCATCCATTGCTGTGAAGAACCAAATACTGCTATGAAAGTCAGGTGTCTTAATACTTTTATCCATATTGTGTACTTAAGGAAGCAAAACCACTCATAATTTCTTCTTCAAGAAGTGGAGCTTTATACTGTACAATAAAGCTCTGTATGGACCCGTGGGTTTCAGGTGTAGCTACAAGAGCGAGAAGATGTCTCCGAAAATGACAAGAGGGTGAGTTCTTCAAAAAAAAAAAAGAACCATGGTGTTTCTCCACTGGTTTACCGATGAGCCGGTGTTCCGCTGGTCCAGTGTTTTAGTCTGAGTGTCAGGAGTTAAAGGTAGCAAGACAACAACAACTACATACAACAACAACAACACACATTGACAAACAAAAACACACAGAGTTTGACTTAGATGAGTCTGGTGTTCTTCAAAAACTGGATCAGAACCTGGTATACAAATTTGTACTGAGTCACTGTCTGGACCATCAACATCCTCTGCAGTCGCAAGTGGTTTAGCATGACCGGGACTTCTACCCTCTGAAAGGTAAACAACAGTTTAAGAACTTTATAAGAGTCAGAAGGTTTTCCACCATGAGCAAGTCTTCATGCCATTGAGAAAACAATGAGACAAAAAAGCCCTCCCTCCTAAACCTCACTGTGGTGCTTCTTACCTCATTGTGCTCCAGGCAGCTGATCATTAACTCGGTGAGAATCACGACTCCTGTGCGTCCAACCCCAGCGCTGCAGTGAATCACAACCGGCGGCTTGGGGTTTTTCGAGGCGTCCAACATGCTGTTAGTGTGACGACGCACAGACTGGATCTCCTCCAAATATGCTATAGAGAGGCAAAAAAGTCTGGTCAAGAACGTTTTAACCAGAATTTCTACAATATATATAGGAACCGGTTATGGGGTTCTCACCGAGGAAACCTTGCACATATTCGGGGCAGCCCTGCTCGGGCCAGTCGGTGTACTGCAAGTGCCACACGGTGCGTTCCTGCCCAGAGAGCAAGTGCTTGACCTTTAACCCCGTCGTTGCGTAGCAACCCGAGTCCGTGCGAAATTTGGTGGTGACCTTGAACTTGCCGTGCGTGGCCGAGTTGTGTTTGGAGCCAAGTTTTGGCCAGTACCTGTGACTTTTAGAACGACCTCCTTCCTGCGAAGACAGGAAAGTTCTCTACAATATTCCAGCTTCCTAACATTTCTGTGACATGCAAAGAAAGAATTGCACGGTACATGTGACAAGTAACAAAGACCCCCCGTTTAACGCAAATTTGGAGGTGCACAATTGTATACAATGTCTTTGAGTGCACTACAATTAAATTTTCTCTTCAGTTGATTTAGGACACCCAAAAACGTGTTCGATCATTACAATGCCCTGGAAGATCTTCTGCTAAAGAGCTTCAACCCTAACAAACTTTGAACGTCACCCCAGACCTCCCAAGGTTCATTACATCTATAAGCAAAAATACAAGTGTTGACTCAGAGTCGATACCTCCTCTGCCGTAACCATGGCAATGACGTTGACCCCTTGCTCCCAGACCATCTGCCAGAAATCATGGCAAGTGTTGGGAAGAGGACCCTGCGTCGCAATGTAGTGCCACTCCTCCCCTCTGATCAGCATCTGCACATGAGTATAATGGTTATATTAGTATCGACCACTAGAGGGCAGCAGCATTCACTCAAACACATCGTTTGTATCAAAATGAAATGAACAAAAATCGAAAATGCCCTGAATATCTGTTTTTGAAAAAAATTTAACCAATACAAAAATAGCAACTATGAGCAAAACAGTTCTAACCTAGCAGCAAGTCTAAAGCTGAAGAAGCTAGGGGTAATTCTGTTGTAGATAGGCCCCAAGTTTAAAATTTGTAACGCTGCTGGAGTTTGCATTTATTTGTTTCTTTTTGTTTTGTCTGCTTCTCAGGGCCGGGGCTCGAGAACTCGCCTTTCTATGATGTTTCGACGATGCAGAACTCACCTTGATGTGGGAGGCGTTAATGTAGCCCGTGTTGTTCTCTTTGTTCGGTACCAGCTCTACTCGATTCTCGTCGTAGGGAAGCATGTCTCGAAACCGGTTCCTATCAACGTTATCAGGTAGCGTGGCCATGCCCAGGTTACACTCGGCTCGCTTTTTAGGGATCTGCTCATATTCTGCAAAGATGCGCTCCTCCTCCAGCCTCAGCTCGAGATGCTTACACTGACACACCCAAAGACATAACAAAAATAAGTGATATAAGGGGTAATATGGACAGGGATATAAAACGTCTCTTACACTTTTCTGGTCATTTGCGTCAGTTCACCTTAATGACCACTTTTTTTGCGATGAACAAGTCCGAATGAACAAACTCAGAGAGTCTCGTACCATTTCGTCCGTGTTGGCCTTGCTGGAGACATCCTCGTGAGTGTTTACCAGGACAGGCGAACGACCACTGTAGAGTCCGTTCAGAGCGGCCATCATTAATGGACTCTTCACTGAGTCCACTGCATTCTTCTGCCTCTCTAATGTCTTCATGAAGAAGGAGAAAAAGATCCTGACTAATTTCCATTCATCTAATCTCTCGTACTGCATAACATTTTATGTGATATGAGATACACAATATGCACAACAGTTTGTGAACACGTGTACTTTTTGAACATGTTCCTAAGAAGATAAGGAAATCAGATGAAAGCAGTTATGAATGCAAAATGCCACTAAAGAGGCGCAGTTGTTTTCTCACCCTCTGTGCGATCTCTCTCTCCACAATGCTGTCCTCTATGGCAAACATCTCAGAGACAGGTCTCTCTTTAACTGGCTCTTTCCTTACTCTCTCCTTCACGCTGGTGAGATCGGGCTCAGAGATGGATGGTCCCAGGGTCACCCCGCTCAGATTTACTGGCTCCATACGGCTTGGACTCTGCCTCCCGCAATGACCCCCTGCATAGGTATCAACCTGTGGAGGTACCTGTGCCACCTCTGGTGAACCTCGGCTCCGGTCCTGCATCCATACACAACAGCAGGATAATATGCTTAAAGGATATAGGATTGGAATTATATGCTGAAACATGGTTAGTCCTTTGAAAGCTTTGCATAACAACAGGAACAAAACAAAGGTGATGAAGTACCTGGTTGTGGTGCCTTAGTGCGATGCTGCTGCTCGACCGTGGTCCTGGGTACTCCGGGGGAGGTTTGTTAGGAATGTTAGCAAGCGCTGCTTGTAGTTGAGCACTGATGTCCTCGTTTAGGCCAGGGATGTGAACGTCAAGCTCGGGTGTGTACTCCTCCTCATCCTCATCGCTCTCACTGCTGTGAATCAGCATGGTGACATTAGAGAACGTTTTCTGATGCTGGTATTTTGGGTCAGTGTTGGAGGGTTTCTGGGCTGGCATTTGAACCTCAGCCGGCTGAGATGGTTGTAGAGGTGGGACCTGTGCCTGCTGAGGAGCAATCAGGGGTGGCACTTGTTCTCGGAGTGTGTTCCGTCGAGGCAAGGGGGCTACACTGGCTCCCTTGAGTACCATTGCAACTTCCATACTGTGTCGTTTGGCAAGAGTGGAACGGTGCTTTATGGCCGTAAGTGGCTCACTGACTTCTTGTAGCGACTGGTGCACTACAGCTGAGCTGTCGGGCTGGAAGGTTTTCACTGAAAGCTGGACTTTACGCGTCACCAGTTCCGGACTAGAGCCCCCGATGCAGCGTTGCCGATGGCTCGCCAAATCTGGTGTGCTGGTAGCTGGCCTAAAGGATGCCGTGTAAGGGGGTGGAGGCCTCGTTTGGTAATTCCTAAACACATGGGTAGTCCTGTTAACCACTTGTTGTTTGGTATTGGCCAGCTCTGGTGTGCTGACAGTATGCGAGATGCCATTTGGGGTGCCGGATTGTGGCTGAGCTGTTGAGGAATGTACTAATTGGCCCTGAGGAGGCTGGGAGGAGCCGGCATGAAGTCCGTATATTGTCTGAGGGCCTCCCCCACCACCATAGGGTGTGTGGTATGGGCCTTGTTCACGCATTTCTGGCTGGCTGTACACTAGTGATGGTTGGCGGTAGACATACGTGTTGCTGATATTGAGGCTGCGCAACGATTGGCTGTGGCAGTCAATGGTGTGCGTGTTCTGGAGAAGGCAGCGTTTCTGTCGCATCACTGCATCATACTCGGGTGTGGGCCTGTAGGAAGGAGGGATGATGGCGGAATGTCGGTGACTGGGGATAAAGTCGGGCCGCATGAGCTCGCTGCCTGGAATGCTGGGGCTTGAAGACAATGGCGAGGAGTGAATAAAGGTCTGTGAGCGGTTCAGGGAGCTTACGCTTGGGCTGCTGCACATGCTGCCATTCGGAACCAGGCCGTTACGATAACTAAACTCCACCAGATTTGTCTCTGACTTACAGTATGGGTCTTCGTGGAAGATGCTGTCTGTTAAGTGGCAGAGAGAAAGATAGAAATACAGAGGCAAAGAAAGAGAGGGAAATGTGGGAATTATTTCTCAGAGGTCATGAGCAGTGTGTATTGGTTACTACAGTTCCCCCACTGGTGCATGGTATTTAGGCCTTGCTTCAACTAAAGTTAACTATGTAGCGGCGCTTTAGTACTCCGACTTTTCAAAACGTTCATGCTAATACCAGCATGAATTCACCATGGTCACTCACTACAGCTGTAGATACCACTACCTGTAGATGATTCAAACATGCCTTGTTTAACCAGCAAGACCTTCAGATTTCTTACTTTATTACTTCCATTCCATGTCAAGGAAGTTTCCTCAGATCTATTAAACAGTTTCAAACCTAGTGGTAGAGCAATTAACTCACATTCTTTGCTTATCATGTGGTCGTGTTATATGTGTGTGTGTTCATTTTCAGCAGAAAGATCAAAAACAAAATAATTAGACAGCCAGCTTCAAGGATTAAGGAAGGCGTGTCCGAGTTTAGGTTGGTGAGACGGGGAGACAGAAAGACAGATAAAGACCTGAAGGTAGAAATACATATTCAAAGCCGTTTATTATACATTATAAGAGCAAACGTTTCTGGACACCCAACCTGTGAGCTGCTTAAACATTGTACCTTTATAATAATGTCCAGTCTAATGGGAAGATGTTCTGCTAGATTTGGTGGAGATTCGCTGGAGACTTTGTGGACATTTGGTGAAGATTTTGTGGAGATTTGTGTTTAGCTACTGACGTTAGGTGAATGTATGTGGCCTGAAATGTACATGTGGACCATGGACCCCATTTCCCAGCAAGCACTACAACCTACAAACATGGCAGCCACCACACTTTGACTGAGCACACCTGGACTGAATTACACATACACACACATAAGCACTTATATTCCTGCTGATGTTTTAAAGGACTTATTCATTCCCAGTTTGTCTCAGTCTATTCTTATCCTGTTTATTCGGTAACTACAGCTCAGATTATTTTTTTAACTACCACGGAATGTATGTTTGAGTGTGTTTACCTTGCGAGCTTTGCGTCTCCTGATACTGAGAATGTGCAATACAGGACTGTGGTCTATGCTGAGAAGGGAAAATAGAGAATAAATATAAATTTAAAAAACTTTTGATTAATAAAAATATCTGGAAAATTCTTTTCATATTTTATTGCATGTACAAAAAAGATTGGATAAGAACAAGTAATATACAAGTATTTCAAATATAGCTACACTATAAGGTTTGTGGACACCTGACAATAACATTGAGTCTCCATTTGATCTTAAGATAAGAAGCTCCAATCTTCTTGGAAGATGTTCCACTAGATTTTGTCGTGATTCAAGTCCTGATGTAGAGTGAGTCAAGGAGGCCTAGAGTGGTGTTCAAATTCATCCCAAATAGAGTCAGAGCTCTGTAGCAGGAGATATTCAACATCCTCTAACCCATGAAAAGCAGATCTTCATGGAACAGGTTTGGGTCTACTAGTTCAAGTGAAGGGAACATTTTATCCGAAACAATATGCCTTTCTCCAACATTGTCTGGAGAAATCCACATATGGCAGATGACCCAAGTCAGCCTTCACTCTCGTCTAACACACCCATCCACATGTTAATCCCTGGTTTGTACCAAGAGTCAGGCTCTCGCTCGGTTGGTGCCATTGTGCCAGTTTTACTCGCATTGTTACTCAGGCAAGGGAGGAAATCAGGGAGAGCGCTTTATTCTGATCCCCAAAGTCTCTCTGGGGGAAGCTTTCCACCCTCCGGGTTACTTTTACGATTGCTAAAATACAAACGCTAATCATAAGATGCCCATTGTGTTGGATTGAAAACGCAAACCGAAAATGCCTTCAGAGAATTACTAAAAATAAGGATCTGGTGTTTGTGTGTGGCGGCCTTGGAAATACAACCGCCTTGGCTTCAGACCTTCAGAGATTCAATTGAACGCTATGGCAGCACAGAGTTGCGACAAAGCTTGATCTTTACTGAATGCTGGTGGTTTTGGCATAATTTTGAATATACATATAAAGGACATGCAACAATATTGGGACTTTTCCAGCCATATCCGGTTTCTCCCCAAACCGTTTCCACAATGTTCAAGGCACACCGTCATACCTGACGCCTTTGGATGCGTTAGCATGGAATTTTCCTTTTAACTTGACCAAGGAGACCCGATCCTCATTCATCATCATGATGCCGCTGTGCACAAAACCAGCTTCAGGAGTGTCAGAGATGAAGACCCCCTTCTATAGCGCTCTATCCCTATTGAACACCATTTGAGATGAATTGGAACGACTACCCAGGCTTCCTTACCTAACCTACGTCACTTCCTGGAATAAGCACAAACCTAAAAAGAAACTCCACAAAATTTATTGTAACAGCTAAATGTGGAACACGGATCTAAAGGTCACGTGTCCACAAACTTTCGCGTATGTTCAAATCGTCGGCTCAGAAGAACTTCTCCAGCCTGCTTTAAAATCCCCGAAAGGTCTGAGAACTTACCCTCCTGTTCCAGGTGGATCTTCTCCGAATTGTGACTGGAGAGTGGGTCGGCCTGTAAAAAAAAAATAAAAAATTATAAAAATTGTATAAACTAAAAGGGTGTTTATGTGCAGTTACACCAATCTGCCATAGGGGCAGTGTTGTATAGGTGTAAGAGCTGGAACTCACTCGACGCAGATCTTGTTTTGTTTGTAAAACTTGTGTCTGGCAGTGAATAGGCGTGCGATGTACTTCGCCATCTCCATATCTTCCTGAAAAACAAAGAAGAAGCCGGTAAGATCTCTGAGTTTATCAGGACGAGCCGTACGCTTTTGAGGCGGCCTTGGCAAATGCACAGTCTCAACACTGACCATGTGGAACATGATGGTGTCGTCTTTGCTGGTTATCTCCACCGTGATAGCCGACTTGTTGTGCCCGATGGTCCCGATGTCCTTCCACCTACGTGAGAGCAATTGAGTCAAGCTGACTTTTTTAAGTGTCTGAGAGCGTAGGAACGGGAACGGCTAGCAAAACTAGATGTGCGCTAATGGTTATCGGAAGAGGAAGGTCAAAGTTCAGTCTCACCGGTGAAGCATGAGCGATCTCCCGTTTCTGTGCTTGGCAAAGATTCCGATGAATGAAACGCCAATAAAGATGTCGTTCGTGTAGTTGTCCTGGTAAGATGAAAAACGAGACACATAATCGAATCCTAATCGCACGTGAATGCACAATTCTGGATACACAAATGTGTCTTACTTTAGCCGCAAACATCTCCTGCCCAAATCCATCCAGTTTCTCCACCTCTTTAATGTAAAGCAGCTCTGCATCGGCGGCCTGCATCTGGCTGATGTGTACACAAACAAAAACACAAATAATAATGAATGCTGCTATTCCAATGAATCAATATTTCTTCATGAATACTGTTAGTCCAATCTAATCCAATCTAATCTCATCTATCAATATTTTAAAGATGAATTCACTTCACTTTTTTCACATATAATGTCTACAGTGTTCTACAAACAATACTGACAATGTAAAAGAGGTTTGTTGTACATCACGTGTACGTATTTACACTCAAATGTATGACACTCAAAATTGCACTCAGGTGTATCCTGTTTCCACTGATCATCCTTGAGATGTTTCTACAACTTGATTGGAGTCGGTTTAGTTGATTGGACACGATTTAGAAAGGCACACACCTGTCTATAGAAGGTCCCATAGTTACAGTGCATGTCGAAGCACAAACCAAGACATGAAGTCCAATGAATTGTCTGAGACAGGATTGTATAGTGGCCTCCATCATCCATAACTGGAAGAATTTGGTACCATGAAGACTCCTTCTACAGATGAAAGCCACTCCTCAGTAAAAGGCACGACAGCCTGCCTGGAGTTTGAAGGCACCCTTATACCATGAGAAACACAATTCTCTGGTCTGATGAAACATAGATTTGGCCTGAATGTCAAGCGTCATGTCTGAAGGAAACCAGATGATGGTCGCTCATCACCTGGCCAATACCATCTTAGTGAAGCATGGTGGTGGCTGCATAATGCGGTGCGGATTTTTTAGCGGCTCAGGATCGAGAAAAAAATGAGTGCAGCAATGTACAGAGAGGTCATTGATGAAAACCTTCTCCCGAGCACTCTGGACCTCAGAATGGGGCGACGGTTCATCTTCCAACATGCAGATGAATGTCCTTAAGTGGCCCAGACGAATCCGATTGAACATCTCTGGAGAGACCTGAAAATGGCTGTGCACCTATGTTCCCCATCCAACCTGATGGAGCTTGAGAGGTTCTGCAAAGAAGAATTGGAGAAACTGCCCAAAAATAGGTGCCAAGCTTTTTTTTTTTTTCTAATTGGTGTCCTGGAAAAGCTTCAACAAAGTAATGAGAAAAAGCTGTGAAAACATATTTTTTTCTTTATGTTTGTTTATAAATCTGCAACTTTTTTTTACGTTGTGTAGAATTTTGAGGAAAACAATGAATGAATCCATATTGGAAATAAGCTGTAGAATAACAAAATGTGGAAAAAGTCAATTGATGTGAAAACTCTCCAGATGCATTGTATGTACTCGATATTTCTCAATGATTCCTGTACTTCTGAAGTTGTCTAATCTAAATCTTATCTACTCGATGCAATCAATATCTCTTAATGAATTCAGCAACCCAAACTTCTAATCCTAACAATCAATATTTCTCAGTGAAATACTTTTTATCTAATCTAATCTCAATCTAATCCATGCAATGGATATTTCTCAGTGGATTAATCTGTGCTAATCTAATGAGTCAACATTTCTGAATGAATTTTGTCATTCTATTCTATGTAATCCCTATTTCTCAGTAAATTATGTTCTGATCTAATCCAATTTGATTTATTTATTAGTATTTTTCTAAGAATTACATTTGCGGCATTTGGCAGACGCCCTTATCGAGAGCGACTTACAATTTAGGGCTTTTGCTCAAGGGCCCAGCAGTGGCAGCTTGGTGGTCATGGGATTTGAACCTGTGATCTTCTGATCCAAAGCCCAATGCATTTACCACTGAGCTACCAC
>MU556918.1:26042-28542 GCA_024362625.1 Silurus asotus
GTGTGTGTGTGTGTGTGTGTGTGTGTGTGTGTGTGTGTGTGTGTGAGCAGAAATGCCCCAGAAAGCTGCGATTTCAAGGCTACCCTCGACAAAACAAAATCCAGGTGTTGCTAGACTGCAGCTCATGAAGGAAGAATGCAGAACTGAGAGAACCTGAGTGTGTGAACAAACACACAGGAAGTAAAGAATGACACTGTGTGGAAGCTTCACCCATTTCACCCACCCCCTACTTCATGCCACCACATTTAAATCTTTCACCTCCTGGGGGCGTGTTCAGGAAAAAAAAAATTAATAAAAAAAAAAAAAAAAACCTTTTTACCTAGAATATACTTAAAACAAACAAACACTCTTGCACACACACACACACACACACACACACACACACACACACACACACAAAAGCAACAAACTTTCAAAAAGGATTTGAAGGCATCATGATGATATTGTAACTTTTTATTTATTTATTTATTTATTTATTAATTTATTTATTCGTTCATTCATTTATTTGTAGGGATGCACCGAATGACTTTCTCCACTTCGGGTTTAATTTATCACCTGAAATCCAAACATTCCGATTGCTATGCTGAATATCAGAGGAACACGGCACAGAAAAGCAAAACCCCTCCGAGCACACGCACTCCGTCTGTGGCGGACGTTTTTAAAAAGGCAAGGAAGTTTCCCAGTGATGTTGTATCTTTAAGCAGTTGCACTTGTTCTAAATGCACTTTAATTTTAACTTTAAGATTTAATTTTACAACCTTTCAGCAGACCAGAGGGCCTGTACATTATTATTTATTGTACACATGAGTGCATTTAAGTTAAACATTTAAGACTAAATTTTAATTTATTTTATCCTGTGCATTGTTGCAATGTGCTATAAATAAATATTTTTATAATTTGTAATTGATTTATTGTTTGAAAAATGTTAATATTAATTTATGCAATTTAAATGCCTTGATTTTAGAAGGTTAGTACACGGTCATGGCCATAAATGCAATGGTAATAATAATTTGCATAATTTATTTCGATGTTTCGGTTTTTGGCCTTGTTTTCCTTTTTTCCGGTTTTCGGTTTCGGCCAAGAATTTTCATTTCGATGCATCATTTATTTGTCTCGCTACATAGTTTTATTACTAATTAAAACATTTCAAAACTAATTCTAATTCGTTTTAATTCTGATCTCAAAACTATATTTGGCTCAATTGGAATTTTTTTGTTTCAATTTTCAAACTTTATTAAATTTTTTTTCTTTTTTTTTCCACAAATTTTTTGATCCTTTTTTAACTTTTCAATAAGGATTTTTTTTTTATTTAACTGATTATTATCCCCTTAATGCTTAAATATCGAGAAGCTTTGAAACCCCATCTTTCCTGCGGTTTCCAAAGGTTTTGGCACCCCCATTGACGTTCCAGGAAGCAAATTCTGTGAAAAAAAAAAAAAAAGGCGATTCGATTCTCGATGCGTAGCTGGTATTTGCACATTTAAGATGCACGTGAAGCAGCTACCGAAGCCTTTTGCCTTCTAACGCATGGTTCTTCTACAAACAGGACTTGGAAAAACGTTGAAAAGAAACCAGACGTTTGTTTCCTGTTGTGTGTGCGGGACGTTACAGCTCTACACAAATTCGCAACATTCACCATCAACGTTGATTTGTGTAAAGCTGCTTTGAGACAATGTCTGTTGTGAAAAGCGCTATACAAATAAACTTGACTTGACTTGACTTGACTCTACCTCTGCCATGTTAATCTGCATTCTATGTGACTCTCAGGACACGTCTCGGATTTCTGTAGTTGTACGTCGTATTCACGTAGTGAGAAAAACAGCTTAGTGAAGAGAAATCAGTCGACATAGAAAATATTGGTCGCAAATGATTGGTCAGTTTCTAAATAATAAAATTTAACGCTATAATCCACTAATAATTATATAGCAATGCAAATATGTTCAAAATGATAGCAAATGCTAACGTGTCTACGATGCACACTTTTGGAAATCGACGCATTACATTGTTACCTGTTATGTCAATACACCAATGTGAACACACACACACACACACACACACACAGCTTGAGGTAATTTTCCCAACTGCAGTAGTAGTAGGCCAAGCTTGGATTGTGTTTCACATTCATCAGATGCGCTCGCTTGCTTCGTTTCAAACAGACACACACACACACACACACACACACACACACACACACACACACACACACACACACACACACACACGTTGACTCAGGCCAGGTGTGAGACATTGACCTTCAGTGTTGTCAGGGCTAACAAGCACTTTGACACGGCTGACTGCTTAGCCAGCGGGGCTAGACAAGCACCTCGAGTGTAACTCCTACACAAAGTGTGTGTGTGTGTGTGTGTGTGTGTGTGTGTGTGTGTGTGTGTGTGTATGTGCCGGGGTGTAAAGAAGAACATGATAAAAGTGGTGAGAACCGTCTTTTCATGAAAGCCGCAGAGGAAAAGTGGGAGGCCAGACGAAATCAGCAGACAGAATC
>MU556918.1:31042-41042 GCA_024362625.1 Silurus asotus
CATTGGGGCAGCACGAGTCCCGCCCCAGTGGACCTCTGTTGGCTCTTCTCATTATAATTTCATAGCAAAAATAACCCTGTGGAGGTCAGTGCATCCGTCGGAGCGCTGCGCTATGACTGCACGACATCTGGAAACAACTGGCAAATCCTAAAAACTGAAAAGTATTAAAACGGAACGCAAGTATTTGTTGAATGTATCTATACAACGGAAAAATAAAAACCTATGCAAATGAATAAAATCAGATCCACTCGTAGCACGGCGGAGTCAAAACCCCAGCCATCCGATCAAAACGTGGTTATAAGAAAGCTCATTATTAGACTTTACCTCGGTAGACATCACCATAGCAGATATCATTACATGTTGCTGGTATAATAAGCTTCACTCTTCTGAGATGTTTATTAAAAAAAAATAAGAATATAACTTGAAATTTGCTTCAACTGATCCTGTTTAGCATTTACACTAAAATCACTTATAAAAATGCTCAAGAAAGCCTCTAAGTTTTGTGTATGCTAGCTAGCAAACATGATTTAACAGTAATCCTGTCACTGTAGAAATCCCTTCAGCTTTATTTCGGTTAATTAGCTAGCTAGCATTAGCAGGGGAATACTAATATTACTAAACAGTCGCTTCAGAAAATCCAGTCAGTTTTGTGGTTGGAGTTATGCAGCTAGCATAGCTGGTTAGCTACAATTAGTTAGTGATCTAGCTAGCGTTAACAATAAAATCGCTTAAGGAATCCTGTCAGTTTTGTTTTGGTTAGTTAGCAAGCTAGCATTAGAAGGCATATTTTATTATTACTTTCCAATCACTTCAGAAATCCTTTAAGTCCGTTTGATGGTTGTAGGTTAGCAAGTGAGCTTTAAATTAAAATGGAAACAATAGGTATAAAAATGCGTAAGAAATCGGTTTTGTGTATATTAGCTAGCAAACAAGATTTAACACTAATCCTGTCGGTTTCTTTTATTGTTCGGTAGCTAGATAACATTAACGGTATAAATCTATTCAGGAATCCTCTTAGTTTGGTGTAGCTGGATAAATAAATATGTATATGACTTAAACTGACATGTAATCCTGTTTTGCGCCTGCTAATTAGCTAGTATTAGCTAATTTGCTAATATTAGTGTGTATTCTATTTGAAATGAAGGCAAAGTTTCATGCTACCAAAAATACAGATTTTATGCTAACAGTTTGGGGAGGGAACCACATCAGCCTTAATATACAACATCGCGTAAATATAACTGTTCACACTTAGACATTACTGTAGACAAAACAACACTTCAGAATGCTTGAAGTTCGCCACTACACCCATGCCGACTCATGCTAGCTACCAATATCCTAAAATTCCAGTCATAAACGCATTCGAATCCAGTTCTATCCAGTTACGTCTCCATATTTTTCTCCGGTAAACAGCAACAAGTTCAACAGGGTGTGTGTGTGTGTGTGTGTGTGTGTGTGTGTGTGTGTGTGTGTGTGTGTGTGTGTGTGTGTGTACAAACATAAGTGTGTGGGTTACCCGGGGGCAAAAACTGTGCAACACACCTCAGTTTAACTTCATTTAATCTGATGTCATCAAAAAAGCAAACAAACACACTAGAACACACACACTGGAACACACGCACACACACACTGTTTTGGCTAGTCAGCTCATTAGTATTAGCAGGAGACTATGGGAATCACTTCTGAAATCCTGTATTACTTTTTTGTCTAGCTAACTAACATTACCAGTTAAAAAATGCTACACTATTTAGCTAGCTTCACTAAATTTGGTTCAATAATTCTGTCAGCTTTGTTTCGGTTAGTATCATTATCAGGGAAAATGTAATATTACTTCAGGAAATTCTGTCAGTTTTTTGGTTTTAAATGTTTAAACAAAAAATACAGACGTTACGTATAAAATTGTGTATGAAATCCTCCCAGTTTTGTGTACACCGCCTACTTTCTTACAACTAATTTTATCAAATAAGTGAAGTATGAATATGACGTTAGACTTGATTTAACTGATCCTGTGTTGTGCTTGCGTGTTAGCTAGCTAGCAATAACACTACAATCGCTTTATTTTAGGTTAGCAAGCTAGCATTAAAAATTCAAACAATCGTTATAAAAATGCATAAAAGATTCTGTACGTTTTGTGTATGCTAGCTAACAAACGAATTTACGGTAATCCTGTTTCTTTTTTTAATAGCTAGCTAACAGTAATGGTTAAAATCTCTTCAGGAATCCTGTCATTTTTGTATATGCTAGCTAGTTAGCTTCAATTGACAAAAAGATATATTGATATGACTTAAAACCGACATCATATAATCCTGTTTTGTGCTTGCTACTTAGCTTCCTACTAATAATGTTAAAATCTCTTCAGGAATTCTGTCAGTTTTGTGTACGCTCTTGCGCATGCTAGTGATTGACAGTGATTGAATACTATATGAATAATAATGATTGACACTCCAATACAAAATCTCTATGAAATTAATGTTAGGTCCAACTTTCAGGAGAAAGTTCTACACCAGATGAAGATTTTCTGGTGCGATCTAAGAAAAATTTATCTTGAGAAAATATATTTTTTTATTAGCAACACAGGCACTTCCTGGCAAACGAAGTGGTTATAAACCAGTCAAGCTCCTCAATGTGTTTTGCTGCTGCCAGAGAACTTCTCCCAAGACAAAAAAAAAGGTGTGGGAACAAGTTATGGTAATTTTCCTGCCAAATGGTCTGCAGTGATATTAAACACCCAACTGATTCCACATTAGCAGGCTACTGGATGTAAGGTTTGACGATTTAAAACGGTTTGGAAGTGGTAGTTTGGTGCTTAAGATGTTGTACTGCTAAGCAGCTAAGCATGTGAGTTTAAATACTAGCACCACCAATATGGCAATTTTGGGCCCTTCAGCAAGCAGTTGCTCAGTGTATAAACAAGAACTGCAATTTCCTGGATAACGTTTTTATAGGCAGAAATGAAAATATTAGTGGAAATAATAACAGATAAATGGTGGGCCTATGTCCAGGGAGACAAAGTTTTGTGAAAATCTTGATTCTGATTGGCTACGATAATTCATTTCCAATAACAGCGGCTGTTGAAATGGGGTCTCCAGTGCCAGCTCAACAGGAAAGTTTTTTTATCACAGAAAAGTCTTCACTGTGGGAAAGACTGTTTATAGATGCTATAATGTAAAGTAAGATCAGGATTTAACTATGTGTACCGATACTACAGACACTACAATGGCACAGAGTACTGTGTACCACTGTGTATAGTGGAAATGACAATAAAAGCCTCTTGACTTGACTTGACTTGAACTGGCAGCACATTGATTAAAATGTTGGACTGATTGGAAGGTTGTTGGTTCAAATCCCTGCACCGCCATGCAGCCACCGCTGGGCTCTTGAGCAGTAAGGTCCCTAGTGGTCAACAGGAAGGTTTTCCACCACAGGAAAGTCTTTAGTAAGGAAAAGACTGTTTATAGCTGTACTATTTGTAGCTATACTACAGTATATTGTGTTACTTCATTGCTTTACAGAAAATACATAAAAAAAACCCAAATACCATTTTAAATTGAATATTTTTTTAAGCAAAAATGTTTTTTATAAATTCTTTTCAGTTTGTTTATTTATAACCATAATCGTTAAAAATAAATGATTCTAACAATATAGTAAATAAATAACATAATATAATAATATTAAATTATAACATAATATAATAAAATAATTAATGATAAAATCAGTAAACAAATAAAATAATTTACAATAATATTTATATTTATTTATTTATTTACTTCATTAGGTTAATTAAATACTACTAAAATGGAATTAAAATTTAAGCAAAGAAATACAAATATCAAAAATATATATAAATTGTAAACAATATTGAATAATACAATTAATAAAATGATTACGTTTTTATTAATTAATAAAAAAAACTATTAGGTATGAAAAATGATTACTGTAAATGTAATAATAATAAAATAATTATTATTATTACATTTACAGTAATCATAATTATTATAAAATAAATTATAATAATGTTGGAAGCAAATAATTTTTGTTGTACTACATTCTACAGTCCAGCTGTATTAATGAGCTGATCCATATACAGTGTGTGAGCTCTGTGAATGGTTTGGATCAGTCGAGGTCATGTGCCCTATGATGGTCGTGGAAGAAGACAGGAAACGTCAAGGACCTGCAGACTTACGACATTCAGAATGGCTGGGAAATTTCACAACAAGGTGGGAATATGCTTTCAGACTACTCACACACACACACACACACACACACACACACACACACACACACACAAAAAACTTCCAGCCATCGACCGATCCATATATGCAGTCATCTGAGCTAACTGAATGAACAGAAAGGCGAGCAGTTCTCCAAAAGTTCAGCAGGAAATATGAGCTGCTCTCCTCAAGCAGCCCGGAGCGACATGTCAGGATTGTGATCAAAGACTAAATATGAAACACACACACACATTTTATTACACAACACAAGATCCAAAACATCCAGCATAAGATGAGACGGAGGTTCCCCAAAGAGAAACTTTAAAAATCCAGACCACTACACCTTTACATTTTCTATTTAAAAAAACTTAATGGCCAAGAAAATGCTAGCTAAATAAAAATAGCCATGATTAGCCACTAGCTGTTAAGTTGGTTAAGTCCTCACAGCTCTCTGGGTTTGAAGTTTCCCATGATCTCTCTGTGTTTGTGTTGGTTTCTTCCAGCTTCTCTAGTGTCTTCCTAACTCCCTGGGTCAACTGGCTTTGCTAAATTGCCCCTAAGTATAAATGAGTTAGCAAATTGTTGAGGATATTGTCCTGCAATCGGCTGGTGTCCAATCTAGGTTATATTCCAGACTTGCACCACATACTCCTATGATCGAGTCTAGGTCTGATCAGGCCGCAGATTTTTACATTCAACGCATTTGGCAGACGCCCTTATCCAGAGTGACCTGCATTTAAGTCATTCATACGACTTAAGCAGCAATAAGGTTAAGGCCTTTGCGCAGGGGCTCAGAAGTGGCAGCTTAGTGTGGCTGGGATTTGAACTCACAACCTTCAGAACCAAAACCCGAATTTTAAGTCCAAATGTCCAAAGAGCGACCAGCTCCCCTGACCAAGATCAAGCACTAAATAACAGTAAATAACGGGATGCTAGTTTTAGTGGAATTTCGTGATTGGATTAGGAATCTACTTATTGCGTACTATGTTTGGCGTTTCCTCACCTCTCTCAGCTCGAGACGCTGAGCGACTGCTTCCAGGCATTCCTGACCCGTCCCCTCAACAGACAGCGTGCACTCGATCATGTGATTGTCCAGCAGCTGGATCCGAATCACAAAGCAGTTTTTGCTCAGCACATTGTAGCGCCTCGTACGAGGCAGCTTCAGCCTGAAAGGCATGGCTGCACAGGATCACACCAAGGTCACAGGGGGTCAAAAGAATTACTTCAGCGGGTCTATGCTGTCTGTCCTGCCCAGTGATGGCCACACCCCTCAGTGAAGTAGTGCACTCTGGGGAGGTGAAGTCCCATTCCGAGAGTAAGCTGAGGGGTGGACAGGACGTGGGATCCTGGGAGCTGCGGAGAGACATGGGAAAGAAAAATGTTACAGTATGCAGGTTAGAAAAAAAGGAAACAAAATGATTAGCGTCTGGATTTCCAGACACGCGTAAACACTTAGGCGGAAGCAAAATTTTTTAATTTGAGGCTTGGCTCAATTGGAAAACTTGGTAATCATCATGCATCGATATGACAAAATATAGAGGCAAATAAAACTCGAAATTATAAAAAAAAAATTATAAATGACAGCAAAAATTCTGTATCAGCCATTATTCTCTTCTCTCTTTCACTCTCTTTCTCTGTCTGTCTGTCCTTCACATTCTTCACATCTTTTGATGTACACCACATAAAGCAGGCAAGCTAAAGGCCCCTTTGAAGTGGGGGCACATGTATACTGTTTCTAAAGAGAAGGCTTCACCCTACAACCTCTCAGCCTTTCTTTCATTCTTTCTTTCTCTCTCTCTCTTTCTTTCTCTCTCTCTGTATGTTCTTCTTCATTCATTCTCTTACATGTGTGGCCATATTTGGTTGGCTAAGTTCTCTTACAACTTGCATAGAAAATAGAAGAGAAGAGAAGAGAAGAGAAGAGAAGAGAAGAGAAGAGAAGAGAAGAAAGGAGAAGAGAAGAATGTGTCAGTGCTTGTCTAGGTGGTAGTGGCGGGGTGCAGGCAGGCAACCTGGATTGCAGCCCAGATTCCACTCTCTCCTTTTGCTGTAATAACATAAGCACACCTGACACTTGAATGCCCAAGGGAACTTTGTGTATGTCTGTGTGTAGCAATGCAGAAAGATGAGACAGGGAAACGTAACAGAGAAAACTGAGGAACCTACCCTAAACACTTGCTCAAGTAACCAGCTTGCTACCCTAGTACTACCTTTGACAAACCCCCCTAGAATAACTTTAAGTAATCTGCTTAACCCACCTCCAGAGTTGCTACAGGTTTGTGTAGGGGTGGGTCCCCTACCCAGACTCTGGGTTCCATACTCAAAGCTAGAAGAAGTCTGAGGACCCACTTGTTGAGTTATATGGCTCATGACTCTTTCAATCCAATTTCCTGCTACCCCAAAAACATCTTAGCCTTGACTTGTGCCAAGCAAGGCCACTACCCATGAATTGAATGCAAGTGAAATCTTTGCCCCAGGACTGCTTACACCAGCTCAACAAGTTTTGCTCTAAGCTCCCTATCCAAGAAGATACCCATCCCAGTACTGTTCTGGGATCGCTGTATTAAGGCTCAATCTCTTCTCATGCCTTGCTTGGAGTTTGTCTTCATACCAGAACCATGCTCCACGCTTTTAAACAAGCCTTCTCTAAACTCATTTATAGATTCATAGATGATTTCCCTACCCTGGAACTAGCTGTGAGAAAAAGTGTTGACTTAGATCTATCAGCAAACAAACACCCTACTCCAGGGCTCCCTCTGTATTTCTCAGCTCAGACCACAAAGTGCCCACTGATCCACCAAAGTAAGTTCTTTTGACCTTGTTTAATTTTTCAACCCTAGAAGCTCAGTGACTTGGTCAGGGCTCCATAAACCAGATCAGCAAGCAAACCCATCCCTTACCCAGATCCTCCTAACTGAAAATCTGTATTACTGTCTTTCCCATCAACGGTTGTTTAAAACATAAGCTGGAGCTATTATAGTGTTACCATGCCCTTTTCTCCAATCTAAACCAACACATTCATATTGCACCCACAATCTCACACAAAAAAAAAACCCCAGAGACCTCGGGTACAGAGGTTAAATGAGGTTTAAACAGCTATCTGTGCTGTCTTTAGCTGACCTCGACGAATCTTGTTTTCCTGCGGCATGGAGAAAAAAAAAACGAGCAAAACAATGGAGCTGCCCTTTCACACAGCCAAAGCTCACCGCAACGGTTTTTCAACGCTCTCGTACCAGCACAGGGCTATTTCTAAGCACGTATAAACAGTAAGCAACTTGGAACTTGGTAATTTTGTGGTTTTGAAAACATAGAGCCAGAGCAAGAGCCTTACTCCTACACTCATACACACACACAGTAAGACACACTCATAAGTTTCAGGTCATGAGGTTCTGGGTTTCCAGCTGTGTCAAAAAAGCCAAGCCATTAACACATGATTACCCATGACACCAACTTATTTCAGCACAAAAGCGCAGACCAAAAACAAACCTATAATCAGATCGCAAAGCAACAATTCGAAATACCGACGAGGGTTTACTGTAGTTTCCACTACAAAACACACGGACTTGCCAAGCCAAACACATCCAAACACGCCCAATAAGACTGAACTGAGGTTAAAAATGTGACTGCCTGCTGACAGCATGTCTGTGAAATGACCCAAGAATACAATCGTTTACGTTTGAAAAAATATATATATTTAACCTGAATTTATGCAAATGTGCATAACATTAGATTTAATGTGGACTTTCCTTCTTTGACCTATGACCTGGGAATTATCCTGTCGGAGGCATTCTAACGTGGATAAATAGAGACAAATCTCTTTCCACATTTAGTCCCTGTTTTCTGTTATAATAAACTCCATTCTTCTGGAAAGATGTTCCACCAGATTTTATGGAGATTTTGTGGAAAATTTGTGCTTCAAAATACAGTAAATTTGGATGAAAAAAACACAATATAGTGACAAGATTCACCTACGATATTACAAATTGCAAATTTAATTGAAATTACGTATATAGAAGTTTGTGCTCCCATATGCCGAGATGTCAAATTCTGGCCTCACACACACACACACACACACACACACACACACACACACACAATCTCAAACAAACACACATGCACAATCTGTTTTTCCAGATGGACATTGCGGGATCTTGTAAGAATTTCACGAGAACAGAGAGCATCTTGTTTCGCCATTCCCGTTTCCCCCTCTTCTCATCTACACACAGAAGGCAAGAGATGAAAAGACGCTGCCACCCACCCACAAACACACACACACACACACACACACACACACACACACACACAATCTTCAATAGTGTAATTGAGTTCACACCTGCTGTTCATGTCTGAACTTCTACACAGCATGATGTGTGTGCGTGTGTGTGTGTGCGTGTGTGTGCGTGTGTGTGTGTGTGTGTCACCATGTTTGCCATACTACACTATATTCTGCTGGTGTCAGTGTATTTTGGTGCAGGTGTCGAGTGAAAGAACTCATTTATAAACGCTAAATTGACAAATAGTTCCATCATTTCTGAAGCTTTATAATATGGAAGCAATAATTAAAGGTAGTTGAGCATTATAAGAGACTATTACATGAAGTGGAGGTGAAGAACGATGCGTTAGTCATTGTTTACTTTTATAATTAGGTTCACTCTTCAGGAAAGATGTTCTACTATATTTTGTGGAGATTTGGTGGAGACTCTGTGGAGATTTTATGGAGATTTGGTGCAGGATCTGTGAAGATTTTATAAAAATTTGGTGGAGACTCTGTGGAGATTTAATGGAGATTCTGTTGAGACTCTGTGGAGATTTTATAATAAATTTGGTGAAGACTCTGTGGAGATTTTATGGAGATTCTGTGGAGACTCTGTGGGGATTTTATAGAAATTTGGTGAAGACTCTGTGGAGATTTTATGGAGATTCTGTGGAGACTCTGTGGAGATTTATGGAGATTTAGTGGAGAACCTGTGAAGATTTTATAGAAATTTGGTGGAGACTCTGTGGAGATTTTATGGAGATTTGTTAAACATCTTGTGGAGATCTGTGGAATGCTTAATCAGTTACAAGGGTGTCAGCATAGTCAGCTACTGGTGCAGCTGAGGTGATGTAAGTTGACCTGGGAAAGTGTTCCGATTCATCCCAAAGATGTTTGAAAGGGTTGGATCTCTATAGCAGGAGATCTTTTACTTCTCCTGACCCATGGAAAGCAGATCTTCATAGACCTGGCTTTGTGAAGAGGAGCAGGTTTGGGCCTCCTAATTCAAGTAAACGGGAAAATTCAATGCTAGCGCATCCAAAAGCATCTTAAAATTTGAGTAGCGTGACTTTAAATGCAATTCTGTACCCACACAAACATACACACATATACACACATACACACACACACACACACACACACACACACACACACACACACACACACACACACAGCCCCAGGGCCGTTCGGCTGACTAACACATATAACACACACTGACTTCATCTTAGGAATCTTTAAACTGGCTTCCAAGAAAGAAAAGAGTACAAATGAACTTGGCAACACACACACACACACACACACACACACACACACACACACATATCCCATACTAGGTGTTCAATGCTGCAGCCAGGGATGGTTGAGGGATGAGTGTATGCTACTCTCTGCACCGAAACTCCTCGGGCATGTGTTGTTTTAAAGCTACTAAAGGTCTGTCAGAAAAGGATAGAGAGAATCCAAGGGGAAAAAAAACAACAAACAAAAAACAAGATAAAAAAACCTGAAAAAAGTAGAGCAGAGGAGAAACAGCAGAAGG
>MU556918.1:51862-69034 GCA_024362625.1 Silurus asotus
ACTAGCATTAGCCTGGATAGCTCTCCATTTATATCTACGAAATGGTAACGATCAGACAGGTAGGATTTAAACCAGCTTAATGCCTGTCCCTGAATGCCAATGTAAATTTGTAAGCGATCTAAGAGAAGATCATGATCTATAGTGTCGAACGCTAAGATCTAGTAAAACTAACAGCGAGATGAAGCCTTGGTCTGAAGCTAAAACAGGTCATTAGTGATTTTAACTAGAGCAGTTTCTGTGCTATGATGGGGCCTAAAACCTGACTGAAACTCTTCAAAGATATTGTTCTTTTGCAAGTGGGAACATAACTGGGTGGCAACAATCTTTTCTAAAATCTTAGACATAAGAGGAGGTGAGCTTTACTTACCAGAATCATATTCACTACTACTACTACTACTACTACTACTATTAATAATAATAATAATAATAATAATAATAATAATAATAATAATAATAATAATAAGCTTTAGGGTTGAATAAACAGATCTAAACAATTTTCCCCAAATAATGATAATATAATAATAATCTGTATTTTATGAAGCGCCTTTAAATAGAAGTAATAAAGAAAGAAAATAAATAATAAAATAATAAATAATAAAATAAGTAAATCAGATAAAAGCTGTTTTGGAAAATACTGATTATAATAGTAAGTAATGGTCAGGTGAACAAACAAACCGGAACAGTGTGTGTGTGTGTGTGTGTGTGTGTGTGTGTGTGTGTGTGTGTGTGTGTGATGTGCTTTCAACATCACTGACCCAATTACTGAAGGCTTCCTAGATGTGGTAATGTGTAAGAAACACACACACACACACACACACACACACACACACACACAGACCTCAGAGTGTCCGCTGTTTTATATCGGTGTCCGAATTCTGAGTGAACAACATCATTTCCTACAGTCATTCCCTCGTTTCACCCTCTTCATGTTCTTTTTCTTTCTTTCTTTCTTTCTTTCTTTCTTTCTTTCTTTCTTTCTTTCTTTCTTTCTTTCTTTTTCTTACCTTTTCTTTCTTTCTTTCTTTCTACATTTTTTTCTTTCTTTCTTTCTTTCTTTCTTTCTTTCTTTCTTTCTTTCTTTCTTTCTTTTTTTTACACAAACATTCCACCTCACCCACGCTGTGCATCCGCCAATTACACAGAAGTCCATTAGAAGTTCACAAGGTCAAGTCTAAAAACTGTGTTCCAGTCAACAGCAGGACAGAGTTCATATTGAAATTCTACAATCAGCATGTGAATTGGTTTATTAATGGTTTATTTCCGCTATGGTTAACAGTTCGCTGCATTTACCCACAATTCCATTTGACATACCTGCTGATCTACACAGTGCTGCAATAGGATCCATCACTTGTTTCATCACTCCAAACAAACCAAACCAATTTAAACAAATCCAAACCAAATAATCCAAAACAATCCAAACAAACCAAACAAATTCAAACAATCCAAACTAAACAAACCAATCCGAACAAAACCAAACAATCCGAATAATGTAAACAAACCAATCCAAACAATCTAAACAAACCAATCCAAATCAAACAAACAAAACCTAACTATTTAAACCTTTACCCACAATACCACTGGACTACCTGCTGAACTACATAGTGATGCAATGGGATTCATCATTTGCCCAAACAAAGAAATAAACCAAAGAAATAAACCAAAACAAGCCAGCCAAAACAAAACAAATAAACCCAAACAAGAGGAAACAAAACAATACAAAACAATCCAGCCAAACAACCCGAGCAAAGCAAACTCAAACATGCCATCCAAACCTATCCAAACAAACCAATCCGAACCATGCAAACAACTCAATCCAAACAAAACAAATAAACCAATTTAAACAATCCAAACCAGACAAACAAATCCAAATAATTTAAACAATTAAACCAATCCAAACCACCCTAACAACTCAATCCAAACAAACCAAACAACCCAATCCAAACAAACTAAACAAACCAATCCGAACCATGCAAACAACTTAATCCAAACAAACCAAACAAACCAAAACAATCCAAACAATCCAAACCAAACAAACAAATCCAAATAATCTAAACAAATGAAACCAATCCAAATAATCTAAACAAATGAAACCAATCCAAATCAAACAAACAAACACAACCAATCTAAACCTTCCAAACCAAATAATTTAATCCAAACAAACCAATCAAATCAAACAGAACTAATACAAACAAACGTAACAAACCAAAACATGCCAATGTTACGAAACCAGAACCACACCGAGAGTTTAAATAGATGCTTTTGCTGTTTGATTTTCCGCTATTAAATTTCCATTGTAACAAGAACATGACCTGAGCATGACAGGTAAATTACTTCTTAAAGGGATGAAAAAAATAAACTGTTTGTGGGTCAAGGTTTTGTTTAACCAATACACAAAGCACTAATCGAGGACAAACATGAAACAGGTTACCACAAACAAATGCCAAACAGAGTGGAGAAAATGAAACGTGGCATTTATCACCGTGACAGAAATATATCAACGTTCACAGCCCCAGACAAAATGTTGTTTAACATTCAATACATCATCCGGAATTCGAAAGAACTTCAGAGACGCCATTTATCAAAACAAGCATAAAATCCAGCTCGCAGACACGGCCCACATCACCGAAAAGTGCTGAAAATGAAATGTAAAATCCTTCCTGCAAGGAGGGGACACGTGAAAATCTGACCCGCTTACAAACAAGACAGGGGTCATTTGAAGGTCAACAGAGGGTGAGCTTTGACCTTTGATAAGACAAACATGGCTATAAACAAATTAGAACATCAGTTGACTTCAATTTTACACACACACACACACACACACACACACACACACACACACACACACACACACACACACACACACACACACACACCATTTATATCAGTAATTTACAAGATGACATTTAGCCCTAGGGCACAGCGCATGTGAGAAAGAACACAAACACACACACACACACACACACACACACACACACACACACACACACACACACACACACACACACACACAGAGCTGTGTCACACACAGACAATGTGTTTCAGCTGCAGGAACATTAGCGTCATTGCAAGTGCTAAAAGCTCGATCAGTGTGTGTGACTGTGCACAGCATACATAAAGATCGATGAGTAAGAAACTGGTGTGTAAGAGTGTGTGTTTGTGTTTGTTTGTGTGTCAGTGTTGTGTGTATGGATGAATGCATAGCAGGAGGGTGCTGCATTCCTTCACTAGCATAGCTACCAAGAAAATCCTATTTGGCAGAAATACATTATGTGGGCTAAACTATTGGGACTTTTTCCTCACCTCACCTACATCAGTACCTGACCTTACTAATGCTCTTGTAGCTGAACAAGCACAAATCTCCACTAAATCTAGTGGAACATTTTCCCAGAAAGGTTTAGCTTAATATAACAGCAAATAGGGACCAACAAATGTGAATCCAACAAGCATGGACCAACATGGAAGGACCAACAAGCAAGAACCAACAAGCAAGAGCCAATTAGCCAACGCTAGCAAGTATGTATGACCAATAAGGAAGGACCAACAAGCAAGAGCCAACAAGTACGTATTGACAAGTAAGGACCAACAAGCATGAACCAATAAGAATGGACCATCAAACATGCACCAACAATCATAGATCAACAAGCATGGATCAACAAGTATGGACCAAAAAGAATGGACCAACAAGCATGGATCAACAAGAATGGAACAGCAAGCATGGGCCAACAAGCAAGAACTAACAAGGGTGGACTAAAAAGCATGGACCAACAAGCAAGGTCCAACAAGCATAGGCCAACAAGCATGGATCAAAAAGCATGAACCAACAAGAATAGGCCAACAAGCATTGATCAACAAGCACAAACCAACAAGAATAGGCCAACAAGCATGGATCAACAAGCATGAACCGACAAGAATAGGCCAACAAGCATGGATCAACAGGGATGGAACAACAAGGATGGAACAGCAAGCATGGGCCAACAAGCAAGAACAAACAAGGGTGGATTAAAAGGCATGGACCAACAAGCATGATAACACAAGCCAGGACCAACAAGCATGGACCAGTATGCAAGCTCAATAAGCATGGATTAACAAGCAAAGACCAACAAGCAAGAGCAAACAAGAAGGACCAACAAGCATGGACGAGAATGCAAGCCCAACAAGCATGGATTAACAAGCAGAGACCAACAAGCAAGAGCAAACAAGAAGGATCAACAAGCATGGAACAGAATGCAAGCCCAACAAGCATGGATTAACAAGCAGGGTCCAACAAGCAGGAGCGAACAAGAAGGACCAACAAGCACTGACCAGAATTCAAGCCCAACAAGCATGGATTAACAAGCAAGGATCAACAAGCAAGAGCAAACAAGAAGGACCAACAAGCATGGACCAGAATTCAAGCCCAACAAGCATGGATTAACAAGCAAGCCCAACAAGAAGGACCAACAAGCATGGACCAGAATGCAAGCCCAACAACCATGGATTAACAAGCAAGCCCAACAAGAAGGACCAACAAGCATGGAACAGAATGCAAGCCCAACAAGCATGGATTACCAAGCAAGGACCAACAAGCAAGAACAAACAAGAAGGATCAACAAGCATGAAAAAACAAACAAGGACTAACACGCATGGACCAACAGCAGACAGTGAGAGCAAATTCAGTGGCTTTTGGGTAACGTAGTCTCTAAGTATAATTCCGACATTTTCCCGCCTTTGACCTGCATAGTCCTCTCTGACAGGAGACTGGAGAGGGCCTCCTATAATCAAAGTGCACTTAAATATGTAAATACTGTAGTGGAAATATGCAGGTGTTACTCAAATAACAATAAAATATTTAGGTATATAATGATTAATATATGAAAATGTGTATGTGTGTATATATACATATAGCAGTTATATACAAATATAATGATATAAAGATCATTCAGAATGTATAGAATGGAACAGAAGTAAATGAATCCATGAGACACCAATGCCCTGGTGGTGTAGAGTTTAGAAAACACACTCATGCACTGCAAATACCCAAAGCACTTTACATCCGAGCATACTTGAGTTGAACATATACCCTTCATTAAATGCTTAACACACTTTCTCTCTCACATAAACACAACCAGACATAAAAAACATACTGTAAATGTTTTAAACCCAAACCCCTAAACCGATGGATGTCTGCCAGAAGTCTACGCACAGAAACCAAAACAGGTACAATCAAATATTTTTTGATGAGAGGAACCAAAAAGAAATAGACAACCGCAATTACAATATGCCAGCTGTCCAAACCCCCCACTGCAACCCTCAGCATGGATGTCCGACAACGAGGTCTTTACCAAATCAGTAAACACCTACTGATCCCATGAGATATTTTCAGCTGTTTCAGAAAGGAACATCCTCATCGTGGACCATCAGCGTGACAGAGGGCTGGATAAATATATACATTTATCTCGCTAAATTAACATCACCCTGTGGAGGTCTTCTAAATATGGCGTTTACTTACAAAATGATTATAAGCCAATGTTTTGAACAGGTCATTACATTGTAGAGCTTTTCTGTGGAACAAAGCATGCGGGACAGCTTTTTTCTTATTTCTGCCTAAAAATGTTTCTTGATGTTGGACGAATACACGACTTCGACTCACGCTGCGGATTTTTCACTCACGAGGCCCAGCTGGCTGAATATTTCATGAGAGATTTTTTTTTTCTATTGCACCACTGCATTCATCTTGCATGCTTTCTTGGGTTTCTTAGTTTACTTCTTGTTTTCCACCTCAAATATGAATTCCCTCATTCCCTCTTAACTCGCATTCGAATTTTGAACGAGGCAAAGAAATAAAGCAAAACAAAATACATGCGAAACCGAGTAAAAGTCTGCGAAGGCTTTGAAGATGTATTTGAGATCTTTGAAACTTGTACCTACAATTGCGTGGATATTTTAAACCAAAACCCAATCTGATCTCAAGACAAAATTGGTGAACTGGAGATGATACAGCTTATGAAACTTCTTTTGTAGGTTCTTCATCTTTGTTCTCAACTTTTGCTTTATCTCATATATTGTGCACAACTAACTAACTTTAAAATTAGCCTTTTTGAACTTCAGGGAAGATGTTCAACCAGGTTTTGTGCAGGTTTTGTAGTGGTTTTGGGGTTCTCCTTCAAAGACAAGTGTGTTAGTAAATTTAGTTACTTATATAGGTGAAGTGAGGAGGCCTGAGGTGGTGTTCCAATTCATCCAAGATAGGGTTGGAGCTCTATAGCAGGAGATCTTCCACATCTTTCACTCAAAAAATTCACCAAAATTTCATGCCACGGCAACCAATGGCACCCTGTACATGTTGTGTGTCTTCAAGTTTGTGGAAATAGTTTGAAGACCCAGAAATGGCCACAGGTATCCCAATACTACATGTATATATATAATATATACTTGGATATGAAGCACTTTTACCAATGATGGTTGGTCTCCAGTGTTTTAACTTTCTTGGCTGTTGGGAGCTATAAATGTTGTCACCTGATGTCCACACTCATTTCCCCTTTAACCCTTGAGCAGCCTTTGCGCTTAATCAAAAAGCTTTCAGGACGTTTTTTGTGTGTGTGTGTAATCAACAAACAGCCGAGATGCCAACGTCAATACAAGGCTATTTAGCGATCTTTATATGGAGATAGAAAATGGCTGAGCAATTAACTGTATGCTCACAGCTAAAGAGAACGAACAATGCTGGCACTCAGGTTCAAAGCGACTCGTTTTTCATGTGCTTTCTTTCCCAATTTCAAGTCACTTTCTTGTCGCCAGTGGAAAGATTACATGAATAAATTTCCACCGCGGCAGAAAGGAGTTCAATCATGAACTCTGTGCTCCATGGTTACCTTTTTCCCGAGAGCCGGGGATCGATACACACACTCAGTCAGCATTAAACAAAAATTCAGTAAATGAATGCTCTCGATCTCTTTTCACCTGCAGTTAACATCGAAACAGTTCAGAATCAAATGTTAATAAAACATTTTTAAAAAACTTTTCTCCAAATGTATTAAAATTTGCAAGTACTAGATCTTGATAACTTCGCCGTCTTAAAAATTGTTAATGCCCCAGCTGTTTGGACATCAAGAAAATGTTGACTCCCCTTCCTAGGTAACAGAAGAGAGAACAGCCTCGAAGCATGGGGCTGGTTAACTGGTTAACTAACTGGCTAGCTAGCTTAGATCAGTTTCCTATTAAAGGTTCTTTTGGTGTCTTCCATGCTGTATTTTCACCTGACAAGCTTCCCAAAGTAAAAAACATGAAAATGTTCTATTGCTGGTTGTTCGACTTGAGTGTGAAAGTGTGCTTTCTCCAGTACAGAGAATCATCTTCTCTACAGTTCCTAGCAGCTGGTCTCTCTACTGAGGTAGTAGAGACCATTCTCCATTCCAGAGCTCCCTTCACAAGGAGTTTGGCATGTTTGCCACGTGGTGTGAGCACCACCAGTTGGACACAGTTATCTGCCCGGTTGGTTAAATTCTGGATTGGTTCAATTCTACAATTCCCGCAAGCCATCAGGCTCCTCGACAAACATCTGAACTGAACTCTCTCTCTCACACACACACACTTACACACAACTGTGTGACAGATCTGAACAACCGGACTCAACACACATCATACACTTCGCACACCCAGTTTTCAGCAACATTCACACTTTTCATTAACGCAAAATGTTTACATGCCGTTTGTTGCTGATCTTCCGGGACTTGCTCTTTTTGCACAATATTCTGTCTAAATTCTTTGGTCACTGTTCAGTCCATTTTGATTGCTGCTATTGTAGAATTGCACAATTCTGTTTACATTTTCTGTTTACATTTTTCTGCTACTGTGCACCTTATTCTGTCACGACAGGTTTTATTGGCAGAGCTATTGCTGTTTTTATTTTTATATTTTGTGTATTGTCCTGCACTGTCCTGTGCTGTCTTGCACTGTCTTGTGTTGTCTTTTGCACTTTTTGCACCAGTTACACACATATACTTTATGTGGTGAGGATCTTAGTTCCTGGCCCTGTGTTCTTCTGTTTTATGTTGTTTTATGTAGCACCTGTTCAGGAGGAAGGTTGTTTCATTTCACTGTGTACTGCATCAGCTATATATGGTTGAAATGACAATAAAAGCTTTTTGACTTGACTTGACTTGACTTGGATTTCCTGCAGGAACAGTTTGGTGCAGGGTTGGCTCCGTCAACCATACATTCAGCATTAAGGAAGCCTTTTAAAATTTGCAAGCTACCCATTACACAAACACTAATGCATTTCTATACCATTAAAGTTGCTGCTTTTTGAACTGAGCATTGATACAAAGTCAGATAGTCCCTCTCCTCTTTAGTCCGGAGGATAGGGTATTTATGGTTTCCAAAAAAGAAATAAAAATTAATCCGAATACAGAACAATTTTCCACTTTGTCTCAGTGCATTTTGAATAAATGTTTAACCCTGAAGAATAGCAGCATTTTCTGAATCATGTTCATGCATGCCATTTACATGATAGAGATTTAACCGGCATTTGTAGATGAAACGTCAATTTCTGGAGGTGTAAATGAGTTCATGCTAATTTATAGACACAGTCTTTTACAGATTGGTGAAGCTCTGCCTGTCTTTCAAAAAGTTCAAAATTACATAGATTTCAAAATTCAAAATTACATAGTTCAAAATTACATAGATTACATAGAAACCTAGAATAGTAAATTCCCTCAGTTTAAACCTTGGATTTATTTTTTAATATGAATAAAATATGGGTTTTGCAAATTCTGCATTCTGTTTTTTGTTTTTACACAGTGCCCCAGATGTTTGTGTATAAGACTTGAAAACTGATCACGAATCAGCCGAAGTTCATCCGAAATCAATCATATGATTTTCATCTAAACAACTAGAACTACTGCTATCTCAATCGTTTTTTACTGAATTTAAACTATAGTGACCTTTCATCTCCTCAAACAGAAGCGTTTTTTTTACCCTGAAATCCGCATTCAGCAAAGACCAAGACGAAAGCGTATTAAAAATTTCATTCGCTGCCAAAGGCATTCAGCGAGACCGATGAAGAGCCTGATGAAGTCGGACAGCTCACTGACATCCGTGTCCGGGTTCAAATTTTTAAAGCATCTGCCAGCAAACTACTCTAGCACACTTAAAGTGAACCCTCTTGAAGCTGAAATGCTTCACTGTATGTTCGTTCTTGATCGTGCCATGTTTAACAAACACTCTCAGTAAAAAAAAAAAAAGCCAGCAAATGAGTGCATGATGATGTCAGCCTGGATTATACATTACAGCGCCAATCTAGCATGGGTATTTATTATTCCTCATCCACACAGTGATGGAAAAAATATACAGGAAATGAAAGTAAGTAATGAACTTGTATAAAAGCTAAAAAGGAGAGAATGGATAAATTAAGGGAGGAAGAAACTTAGTAAGGAAATAAAAGTGGAAGCACGAAAAGTGTAAGGAATGAAAAATGAATGCAGAAATGTAGTTAGGAAATAAAAATGAAAATACAAAAGGGAAGGAGTAAGTACAGGAAGAAAGGAGAGAGGGGAAATGTATTAAGCAATAAAGGAAGGAAGGAAGAGAGACAGGAAGGAGTTTACAAAGGAAGGAGAGAAGAATGGAAGTTAGGAAGGGAGGAGAAAAGGAATATAGGAAAATAGCAAGCAATGAAGGTGTAAAGTAAAGGAATGGAAAGATGGAGGGAAATGTAACAGAAAGAAGAATGGAAAGAATCAAGGAAAGAAAGGAGGATGGAATCGAGGAAGAAAGAAAAAAAGAATCAAGAAAAGAAATACCTTGGAAAAGGAAGGCGGGAAGGAAGAACGAAATCAAAAAAACTATGAAAGAAGGATAGAAATCAAAGATAGAAGGAAGAAAAGAAGGACTCAAGGAAAGAAAGAAAGAAGGAAGGAAGAAATCAAGTAAAAATGTAGAAATGGAGGTCGTCTTTTAAATAAGGATCGAAAAATTTTGCTAAAGGTTTCCCAGGAGAAATGTTACTGGAAACCAGTAGGCCGTCAAGCCAATGACTATTACTGAGTGTTTTTTATTTTAATGATGTGCAGTGAAAACTTGAGGCTACGAGCTAGAAAAAGGCTGCAAAATGTCAATTCTGGATATATGTGTGTGTGGGTGTGTGTGTGTGTGTGTGTGTGTGTGTGTGTGTGTTTGTGTGTGTGTGTGTGTGTGTGTGTTTGTGTGGGTGGGTGTGTGTGTGTGCTACAACACTCATTTATTCTGAAAAAAAGAAAAGAAAAAAACAGGGTCAGACTTACTGAACAAACAGCTGTCAGGGACAACTGTGTGGGTGGTGAAGAACTTAAATACAACCCACACACACACACACACACACACACACACACACACACACACACACACACACACACCTGCCTGCAAAAAAACAATGGTTTCATTTACAAGATCCTTCAAGTCAAAAAGTCAAATTGAAACATTCTGAATATTAAAACACGTCAAATTGGTATTAATGACAGAATCTTATTCAATGTCTTTCAAGAAAGAAAGAAAGAAAGAAAGAAAGAAAGAAAGAAAGAAAGAAAGAAAGAAAGAAAGAAAGAAAGAAAGAATGAATGAAAGAAAGAAAGAAAGAAAGAAAGAAAGAAAGAAAGAAAGAAAGAAAGAAAGAGGAAGGATAGAAGGAAGAAAGAAAGGATTGAAGGAAGGAAGGAAGCAGGGAAGGAAGGTAGGAAGAATGAAAGAAAGGAAGGAAGGAAGTAAGGAAGGAAGAAAGGAAGGAAGGAAAGAAGGAAGAAAGAAAGGATTGAAGGAAAGGTGTGGTTCCACTACATTTGGGCGAATCTGGTGGAACTCTTATCTAATGTATATCATTAGACGAGTTGTAATGAATTCTGCCCCTACACTACTAATATACCCCCCTGGGGCAGATGGAAAACTAATGAAGATTATAATTAATGTCTCAGTACATCTTACTGTCTTCTGTAATTATCATGTTGTACGAGTGTGTCATTTAAAAAAAAAGAAAGAAAGAAAGAAAGAAAGAAAGAAAGAAAGAAAGAAAGAAAGAAAGAAAGAAAAAGATGAGGATGATACATGCATTAACACAGATGTATGAAAGAAAGAAAAATAATGAAAAAAGAAAGAACAATAATGAAAAAAGAAAGAAAGAAAGAAAGATAAAAGAAAGAAAAAAAGAAAGAAGATGATGAGAATGATACATGCATTAACACAGCTGTAAGAAAGAAAGAAAGAAAGAAAGAAAGAAAGAAAGAAAGAAATAACACAAAGTGCTCTCTAGCCCTGCCCACTCTGCTGAGCTCCAACCAGAAAGCTGAATCATGCTCAGGAGAGCCCATGGTTTATATGATATCATGTCGAACAAAGGAACATGTTCATAATATTTTTGTACATGCTCTGTCTGGTGTATGTGTGTGTGTGTGTGTGTGTGTGTGTGTGTAGGATATAAGTTCTTTCTGGCCTTCAAAGATCTGAAGGATCTTTCATGTGATAAATACAGTAGGCCACTTTGGTGTGTGTGTGTGTGTGTGTGTGTGTGTGTGTGTAGGTGAAAATAAAGCACGGCTACAGTACTGCAGTCTAGTAAGTTGCTGTCTGTTCCTCAGCAACCAGCATCAGTGTGCAGCATCATGAAATATTACACACACTTCGATTTTTTTTTTACTCACACATGATTTTTTTTCTCTTTGGATCTCATCTCCTGTAGATGAGAAGAAAATGAGGAACCTGATTGGTTCCAGATCGTATGTTCAGGGCCAGAAAAAAGAAACGCGAAGTCCATGCTTCAGTATGAATATGAAAAGTCACTTTGGCTTCATTGGACATATTCAGGTCTAATGCATAGTGGGAATCGTTTTGGGACTTAGGGAAGACCTTCAACGAGCTCAACCCCCTAAAAATGTAGTAACCATTAGGCAACTTGTGCATGATGATCATTGGATAAACTCCACTGATTTGTCTCCTGCAGACTATTCCAAAAGATGCAGTCCAGCTTGCTGTTTATACACAGTTGTTTAGATTTGGTGCAAATCGCAGAAGGTGCTTCAAGAGCATTCATGAAGAACGCAGGGGGCTGCATTGGACATCTGGTTTGGACATCTATTGTAACTTTGTGGTGGTGGGGGTGTGGATGTTATGTAGGGTGTTCTGGATTTTATTAAATAGCAAGGAGAGGTGAAAGGGACAAAGTCTTGAAAGAGAGGAATGCTCTCTTCAATTATTCAATGGGGTTGGAGTTCTATAGCAGGAGATCTTCCACTCCAACCCATGAAAAGTCTGGAACTGACTTTCTAACCAAGAGCATTGTCATGCTTGAGCAGGTTTTGGTCTCCTAGTTCAAGCGAAAGAAAAATTTGATGCAAGAAATCCGTTTAACACATTCCAATTTTTAAGTAGAACCAAATCTGGTTAGAAAAGTTTGGTGTCCAAATACTTTTGGCAAACTGTAATTAGAGTGTGCTCGCCACCAAATTAAACGGCGAGTGGAAAAATCCAAGCGTCTGTTGACAGGAGGCCAAAAAAGCATAGAAAAAATCAAATCAGAGGGAAAAGAGGCACAGAGAGAGACATAGACACAGACCCCAACTTGGACTCAGAATTAAACCCAGGCCCAAAGCCAAAACCAAATCTAATCCAAACCTAAATCTAAACCGATATCAAATCCCAGAAACAAACCCAGTCCTAAAATCAGACTCAATCCCAGATGCAGACCCAAGTCTAGACCCAGACCTTAAAATTAGACCCAATCTCAGAGACATATAAGAGACAGTAACAGAGAGAGACAGGAAAAAAAAGAGATGTACAGAGTGCATGTGTGGCCGACAGACAGACAGACAGACATACAGACAGAAGGACGGACGGACGGACGGACAGACGGACAGACAGACAACAAAGTCTGCCTGGGGGACAAATAGATGTATGCACCTCACCTTAAACACACACCCACACACACACACACACACACACACACACACACACACACTTACCCCTAAAAATCTGCTTAATATTTCGAAGAATTAATCAATGGCTGTTTTTTTAATAAAAAACAAATCTGAAGAACACATCTGAAGGTAGAAGATGGGGTCTCACACTAGTGCATCGTAGGGCACAACACACACACACACACACACCCACACACACACACATATACACACACATATACACACACATATATACACACACACACACACACACACACACACACACACACACACACACACACACACTCACTCCATGGACTGTGTTATGGATGTGTGCAGGGTTGTGTTGTGGTGTGTGTTTGGTCGGTTCTGGTTCTTCTCAGGCTTGTGCCTGCAGCAGCTGGAGGATAATAAGAACCAGAGCCATGAGCTTCAGCTCTGTTCCTCACAGTGACGGATTAATCAATGGCTGAATTAAATTCCTTCAAAATTTCTCTCATTGCCATCTGCCAGAAGACGAGATGTGTGTAACGCTCGACAAGCAGCAAAACTCCAAAAACGTCCTCGCTACAAAATTCAGTCTTCTCTCACGTATCATTTTATTTGTTTCGGGGTCATTGTGTGAAAAAAATACCTGTTTTTCATCAATAATTCATCATCTTTCCTGACGATGTGTTTCATCATGGATATGAAAGATTTTTTGATAAATAATGCTCTTTTTTCCTAACAAAAAAGAAAGTAGATCCAATACAGACCTAAACCCAAACCTAAACCCAGACCCAATCCCAGAGCCATCTTAAAAACCAGATCCAGACACAAACTCGATCCAAGACCCAAACTTCAGAGCCAAACCAAGACACAAACTTAGACTCAGACCCAACACCAAACCAATTTTTTGACTCAGACCTAGACACAGACTCAAACTTAGACCCAGATCAAACAGCAGCAAACTGAATCCAGACCCAAACCCAATCCCAGAATCAGTCTCTTACCCAGCCCAAAGTTAGACCAAGATCAAACACCAGATTTAATTTCAGACTCAAACCTAGAGATAGACACAAACTTAGATTCAGACCCACAACCAACCCAAGACCAGACCCAGACTTAGACACAGAACTCAACCCATACCCATATCCAAAACTAGATCCATACCCAAATTCCAGATCCAAATCTAAATCTAAACCCAGACTCAGATACCTGAACCATGCATGGTTTTAACATGTTTTTAACAAGCCTAGACCCAAATCTAGATACATACCCAATTCCAGACCCAGACCCAATCCCAGATCCAAATCTAGATCCAGACATAAACCCTATCCCATAACAAGACCCCAGTCCCAAAACCAAATCCAATCCCAGACCCTAACATAGACAAAGTCCTAAATCAAACCCAGACCTAATCCAGAACCAGATTAAATTACAAAATTCTAAAGCCATACACAGACTCAAACACCCAGTCCCAGATCAACACTCAGACCCAAATCAAGACCTAGAATCAGGCACAATCCCCGACCCAGGCCCATATTTAACAGCTTCTTGAACCGCAGTGACCTTCTGTTCTCATTCACAATAATGACCTTCATTTGTCATTCATAGTTCTGCAGATATTCATCCTCACTCTGTGACCGCAACAGTTTCATGAGGACTCAATGAGATAATTACCATAATATGATGAGTGAAATCCCTGATTCCCAATGCATACAATTAATATAAACACACACACACACACACACACACACACACACACACACACACACACACACACACACACACAGAGCAATCCTCTTTTCAAACAGCTATTGATTAGTTTTCGTGGGAACAGAACATCCTTGATCTTCATCTGTTTTGCTGCTCTGAGTCAAAATTATCTTCTCTAAAATTTGTTCATGAGACATAATAGCATGCAACAACAGAACCATGAAGTGTACCCAGGCTCAATCCTAGGTCCGATCCGAGACCAAATCCTAAACCCCGACTCAGACTCAGATACCGACTCAATCCGAGGTTCAGTCCAGACCTAGACCTAATTCTATACTTGGACTCAATCCCAGATTTAAACCTTGATCAAGATTCAATCCCAGAAACAATTCCAAGCATAGAACCAATTCCAGATCAAATCCCAGATTCACTCCAAACCTAGACACAATCCCAGACCTAAAACCAAACCAAGACACAAAGCCAGAAGCAATCCAGATTCCAGACTCAGACTCAATCCCAGACTCAATTTAATCCCAGACACAGACCCAAATCCAGACCCAAATTCAATCCAATACCTAAAAACAAGATTTATTACCAAATCTGAATCCAGACCCAGGCCCAAATCCCAGACCCAATTCCGAGCCCAGTCCAGACCCAGACACAGTACTAGATGTAGACTCAATGCCAAATTTAAACACAGTTCTTCACCCAATCCCAGACCTAAATTCCAGACCCAAACACAAGCCCAATCCTACATTCTAAAAAATGTATGTGTTTATTTATATTCTCTTTTCTTGATGATCTCTTCCTCTTCTTCTATCTTCTGTTATGGACAGAGAGTATAAGAGAGATGAAGAGACAGAGAGAGAGAGAGAGAGAGAGAGAGAGAGAGAGAGATTGTGCTTGTGTAACTATGCAACAAAGAAAGATATCCAGATATCAAATAGAGAATATAAATCAGAGTACAAAAACAAACAAACAAACAAAGATTGATATATATATATATATATATATATATATATATATATATATATATATATACACACACAAAATAAATAAAAAAAAATAATATATAAAAAAAATCAACTGGTTATATATCTAAGTCCCCACATTTTCATTTTAAACACCAAATTCAGTATCAGTATTAATATAAAACCCTTTAGGCACTGCTTTACACATCTGAAAAATTAATAAACAAATAAAATAAAAATACACACAGTACTCACAGTACTTTCGACTTCTGTGGATTCACTGAGGAAAAAGAAATCATATGGTGAAGGTTTGCATTAATGAAAGGATGTCTAGTGACTCTGTACAGCAAATATTACTCAACACAATACATTATTCAGGGAAGCAAGTCATCACAAAACACAGCACAAAAAAATTCATACTTACGTGGAATCTGTATCCTTGTCTTTTCTTCGCCCGGGAATAGCAAAGGCCTTCCTCTTTTTAGGTTTAGCAGCTAGATACACAAATGTTTGTGATGTCATTTAGTGCAAATTCAAGACATTCTCTGACAAGCAGCAATATACACAAACAGATTGGAGACTCATGAAAGAAAGAAAAGTGGTGCATCTGGCACTGGTCTTGGTTTCCACTGTGCAATTGTAGAACTTTCTCCTTTTTCCATACATGCCCATCGGACTCTAGGACTGCAGTTTGGCCTGGCTGGTTAAACTGCCTCCTCATCCAACATGATCCTTGCAGTCAGATATCTTAGATTCCATTGATTACATGTGATAATCTGGACTGTTTCTACCATAGTTTGGTTAAGTATCTTTATATATTAGAAGAATCAATTCTGGAATAAATATCTTTGCTCACAAAAACATTAGTCTAGGTCAAATGTCATCATCCTAAGAATAAAAAGCAAATGCTAATTGTCTTTGCATCTGGCTGGTGCTTCAGCTGATTCAACAGAAACAAGCTCAGATTTCTTTATAAAGAATAAGAGTAATTCAGACATTTCAGTTTTTTTTTTCTTCAGTGTGAGATTATGCTAATTACCCACAAAGAGACATTCTCCCAATAACGATTTAAACCTATAAACGTTGCATACCTTCTGTAGTAACGGATATATTGCATTCCTCAAACTCAATGGGTCCTGCAAACATACACACAAAAAGAAAATATTTAACTGGTTTTGGACTGTATTTGCCTTTGGCCATGCAGTTCATGCATCTGAACTGTAGAAAATAAAACTCACACAGTTCAGAAATACCCAAAATCATTTAACACTGGATTTAAACCAACACAAATGTATATATAGCTAATAATTATATTCTAACATGCAGAAAAAGTCACATTTAAAATGTATTACTCAAGAAAATATTTTTTATGCATTATTTAATAGACTTTTGTCCATTATTTACATTTTATAACAATGCAATTCAATGTATTTCAATTAAGAAACTATGAAATATACCGTAACTTCCGGACTATAAAGCGCACCCATTTATAAGCCCACTGAATTTGACAAATATTAACACTAATGTATTTTACACAGGCTTTAACGAAAGACACGTTACACACGGTGTAACGGGTGAAATATGTTGCGCTTCCTTTAGGAGCATAG
>MU556918.1:82173-99673 GCA_024362625.1 Silurus asotus
AAAAAAAAAAAAAAGGTGGCAATATTGACATATGGAACACCTCCTCATCATTTCACCACAACTCCATTAATCTCTCCATTATTCCCCATATATGATAAAAAAAAATGTTTCAGCACACGAGTGAAATACAAATGTGGATTTAGAATATCCGATTCCTTATTAAATTCTTATTTACTGTTATAATAAGCTCCAGATGGGCAGATGCTACACTAGATTTTGTGGAGATTTGGCAGAGAATTTTGTGGCGGGAACCGCACATGGACGTAAAAAAGACAAGATCTCCATCGTGCTGAGTCACAGGTTCTCTCTCTCTCTCTCACAAAGTACGTTACCTTTCATTCTCTGAAAGTCTGCCAACCCTGGGGAGCCCTGAAATGCCGACTCGGCTGCTTTCTTCGTAACGGATCATTTGTCCTGGGAAAAGAGCTCTCGACGTAATTCACGCTGTGCTCGCACTAAAAGTCCTCGCAGGAGCGTCATGTGGCCTTTCGATGCATCACAACCTGATCTGTTCCTCGACATGTGCTGCATCAGAGAGCTGAGCAGATTGTAGGAGGACAGAACTGACTCATGGAAATGTGCTAAATGAAATCAATATGAGTATATTCATTAATAAATATAATAATCCTTTAGGAGGAATTCTTGATCATCTCAAGGGCATAATTCGTGAAAGGAGTCTCCAGATTCACTCAAGTTTTCAGAACTTCCAAAAAATTCCTCAACCTGCATGTGGTTTTAATCCTGGAGAATAAAACAAGGATGAAGTATACGTTCAATGTTTTAGGATCGACGTGAACATGCCAAGCAGGAGTTCAGACTATATCTAATATTAACAATAAATCCTACACATTCAGACTCGGTTCCTTCAAAACCCCTCAAAACCTTTGAGCATCTCCAACTCCTCACAAACGTGCCAGGTTCTCATGAAAACACTCAAACGCTGAAACGATCCACTAGCTGAGGAAAAGTTTTGCTATGAAATTTCGGAAAGTTGGATTGCACCAAAAGGAAGAAAGTATTGAAACCTCTGACTCTTCCGGTCATATGTGGTTCTTCAACAAACGGTCTTGAGATGCTGTAAAACTTACAACTATGAGACTCAAATCTGGTCCAGCATGACAATAGCACTGACCGTAGGTTGGGCGATGATGAAGATCTCCTGCTGTAGAGACAGAACCCTATTGAAAACATTTGGGATGGATTGGAAATCCACCCCAGGCCTCCTCGCTTCCTTAGCTTTATCAGTACCTGACTTTGCTAACACTCCACCAAATCTCCAGCAAATCTTCACCAAATCTTGCGGAACATCTTCCCAGAAGAGTGGAGCTTATTCTAAAAGTAAATAATGACTAAATATGTAATCAGGAAGCTCTAAAACAGCTTCATTTAATTAAGACAACTCTATTTAATTAAAGTCTCTTTATCTTATCACTCAAGCCCGACTTTTTCGGCAGTAAATAATACTGCGCCCCGCCGAGCCTTATTTTTCAATGCCGAGTGGAATGCTGCAAAAGTATAATATGGTTTATTACCCTAATTAAGTCAAAACTCTTGCACAATTTGTGATTTGCAAGGAACAACAGAAAACATGGAAAAATATCCATGACAGAGCGACAATTATTTTAAACCGAAATATTTGCAACAGAGGAAAAAAAATTGCTGTTGCGGAAATAACATGTATTAGGATAAGCTTTTGACATGGGCAAAAATAGATGGACGGATAGATAAAAGAGATGGATGAATAGGTTGGAATGGTTCTCAATATTTTCTCATTTCTCAGCATCTTTCAGTGGATCCAGTGGATGGAATGAACATTAGGACAAACTCAAGCTCATGTTTTACAAGGAAATGTTACAGTTTTTACAATCTGATCTCAGATGATTGACCTGGCTACTGGAATGCAGGTCGATTATTGGAGGAGGATGACATTTATTGCTTTATTGCACGTGTTGTTCCTGAACTGTGTTGTTTATTTATATCCACACATTATACTGTCACGGATAGACCAGACCAGAGTGCAGGAAACAATAAACTTAACTGAGACGTGTTTTACAAGAGGCAACTTAGGAGGGCTTAGGAGCGGTAGGTAGTCCATATGATCTATGGTAAGTTTACGGTAGATCATACGGCGAGTGAAGGGGAAGAGGGACCTTTTAAAGGGGACGGGTGTAGGTGATTAGTAGGAGGAGAATGTTGAGCGTCGGAGGGAAGCGTTACAGGTGGCTCTCTAATATATACATTCCCCTGTGCCCTCTAAATTTACTGTCTAATTTATATCCATTTACACATCCCTCTATGCATGACCCTTATTACATAACTATAAACCTTTCATTCATCCATTTATTTATTTATCTATTCATTTATTGGTCTGTACATTATACATTTCAATATGTAATTATCAATTTACTTACCCATCCATCCATCCATGTATGCAATATGGCTATGCATGTATCTATCTCAAATCAAATGAAATCAAATGAAATCAAATCAAATCAAATTTTATTTGTCACATACACATACATACAGGGTACGACATGCAGTGAAATGCTTTTAACGACGGTCCGGCATGAGGGAATAAAAATGGGGTAAAAGGAGAATAAAAATGATAAATAGTAACAAAATTTAGAAGAAAAATATAATAAGAAAAAGAAGGCAGATAAATAAAATATAAAGGTATATAAATATATATGCGTATATGTATATACATATACATATACGCATATATATACACATACACAGAAAATGTTTATGGCAGTGTGTAGTTGAACAGTAAACAACATGGCAGTGTGTAGTTAAACAGTAAACAACAAACAACAGACAACAGACAACATCTATTCTATTCTATTCTATTCTATTCTATTCTATCCCCTCTCTCTCTCTCTCTCTCTCTATATATATATATATATATATATATATATATATATATATATATATACAACCCTAAAAAACCTACAAACCATAAAGCAACTCATCCCTTTCTCTTTCACTACAGAAGTGGAACGTGAGCCAGACCAAGATCCGTGTGATCTCCACGGTGCTCTTCATCCTCTTCGGCTGCCTACTTTTTGTCACGTTGCCAGCCATCATCTTCAAGCACATTGAGGGCTGGAGTGCACTCGAGGCCATTTACTTCGTCGTCATCACCTTGACAACCATCGGCTTCGGCGATTTTGTCGCCGGCGAGGGCGAGCGCCGTCAGCACCAGGACAGCAACGGTAAATAACGACAAATTAAATTTCTAGATAGATAGATAGATAGATAGATAGATAGATAGATAGATAGATAGATCGATCTACTAACGAGCTGAATAGCAAAAGCTGTTTGGATAATGAAGTGTGAAAGAAGTGAGTTAAACATGTGCTTGTGTAGGTCTGGTCACTTCCTATTAGTTCAGACAGACAGGGTTTTATGGAGATTAAACAGACTGTGTGATGCTGATCATATATGAAGTATATACAGTGAATAAATATAAAGGCTATGAAGGTTACAGATTACAGGATTATGGCAGTAAGGAGTAGCAAGCTGATATACCTGTATATCTCTATATATTCTTTATAGCTATATATAATCACAAGGGCCATAAGTTAGCAAAAATCAGTAAAGTTAGCAAAGAGGCCTGGGGTGGCGTTCCCATTCATTCCAATAGTTCTATAGCTCTATAGCAGGAGATCTTCAACATCTTCCAAAACATGGAAAGCATATTTTAATGCATCGGTAAGCTGGAACATGTTTGGGCCTAACAGTTGAAGTGAAGTTCTCTCGCTCTCTCTTTCTCTGTCATCCAGGTGGCTCTGAGATGGAGTACCTGGACTATTATAAACCGGTGGTATGGTTTTGGATTCTGGTGGGCCTGGCTTACTTCGCCGCCGTCCTTAGCATGATCGGAGACTGGTTCCGGGTCATCTCAAAGAAAACCAAGGAGGAGGTAAAGCTCAGTGGAAACCCGTTTTGAAATAACCTTCCATGTACAAGTCTAGACGTATCACTAATTTATCGAGTCATTGGTGAACGTGGTATGGAAAAACTCCTATCGTGAAGAAACCTTGGAAGGAAGCAGACTTAAAATTGAACCGACCCTATCCTTAGCACCAAATGTTTATTCATTAGAAAATAAACAATAGAAAAAATAGTTTGCAAGAAATCGGTTCCAGTGCATCCAAAAACAGAAAGTCAAATGTTATTAGTTACCAGTTCCGTGCATTTCACCCCTAGGCCTTCAGTCGCCTTTTGTTCAAATCGATTCCCCTCTTATCACCATCATTATGACACCACGGCTATTGAAAACATCAATAGTACTATAACCAAAGCAGAACACAACGAAACAAGTCTCCTTTCACTGTAGCCACAACTGCACCTCCTTAAAAGCATCAATATCAACAGATTAAAATTACCTTGGGTTTTCTCTGCATTTATTTTCTGTGCAATGCAGGTTTTCCTGGGGATTTAAAGGCAAATTGTGTGTTTTAAAGCTAAAGAAGTTGCAAAATGAGTTCTTGAAAAAGCTGAACAAATGTTTTTGAACTTTGAGGCAACTTTTCCTAAAGACTTCCAGCTTCCGTGCTGTAAATTGTAATTTTCTTCTCTGTCAGACATTGTGAAATAAAAAAAACTTTTACGAGCTTGGACTAGCATGCTATCAGACCGTTCTAACAAAGGACGTAAACAATCTGCTCCGCTGGGTTGATTCAACAGATTTCTTTGACCTCTGCAATATGTGATGTGAGGGTTGAAATCTGATTGGGTTTGGAGTCTGAAAGAGTTCAGGCCAGCAAAACAGGGGGGAAAAAATTTAAAAGAAAAACAACAGAAGGCAGACAGTCGTGACTAATCTTTCGGGATTAAAGCAGTTAAGTGCTCAAATAGCCAACTAACCCCCGGTTGGCATCACACCTGGTGCAGGTTTCCTAGCAACCACCATTTCCTGCTGTTCTAACAGAGATTCAATGCATATGGTACAATTCAGGGTGAGATTCACATGGGCTGGAGGGAAGGTAGAGCCCACACACACACATGCACACACGCACACATAGCAAATGTAATCAGATGTTATTCAGCTGTATTGATTGTGATTGTGTATTAGAGTATACACACACACACACACACACACACACACACACACACACACACACACACGTACATATATTTACCAGTAGGTTTGGATAGAAGATTTTTCTTTCTTACTTTTCTTCAAAGAAAGAAAGAAAGAAAGAAAGAAAGAAAGAAAGAAAGAAAGAAAGAAAGAAAGAACGAAAGAAACAAAGAAACAAAGAAACAAAAAATGGACAAAAAAGACAAAGAATGGAATAGAAGGTAAAGATAAATAAGAACAAAAGAAGAAAGAAAGAAAGAAAGAAAGAAAGACCAATATGTAATGAAAGAGAAAGACAGACAAAAAAAGGGAAGAAGAGGAAAGAGACACAGAAAAAGAAAGAAAAAAAATCTGGAATATAAGGGAAATTATGAAAGAAAGAAAGAAAGAAAGAAAGAAAGAAAGAAAGAAAGAAAGAAAGAAAGAGAGAAAGAAAGAAGTTAAATGTTAATGAGAAAGGAAAAAAGAAAATCATAGGAAAAGAAATATAAAAGTATGAGAGAGAGAGAGAGAGAGAGAGAGAGAGAGAGAGAGAGAGAGAGAGGGGGGATGTCACTTTACCCTACATTATTCTTTTTATTGTCCTTTGGCTCTCAGCTTCCTTCCTGTATTTATAGCGGATTGTATTCTGCAGTTTCTCACCCACACACACACTCATTTCACTTAAAGAGGCCTGTTCCTGTACTTAATCTGTTCCTCCTTCTTTTTCTCTTGTTCTCTCTTTTTCACCTCAGTATTATTGTCTGTTCAACATTTGTATTACCTTCTAAATGCCATTCCGCACTTTTAATTTGCATCCGCTCATTATTTTGTTCCCTGTGGCTTGGTTTTTGCTCACAAGCTTTTACAAACATAGAAAATACAAACTGTGTTGTTGTTTTTTTTTCAACATTATAAACTATAAACTGTTTCTGAAAGTATTGGAACACTTTTCAAACGGTTTCCACAAAATCTTGTCAATACACATTTGTACAGAAAGTTTGTGAAGGGCATAACATTTGCCCCTTCACTTGAACTAGGGGGGCTCAAACATGATCTATGATGATGCCCCTGTTCCCAATGCTCCATGAATATCTGCTTTTCATGGGTTGTAATATGTGTAAAATTTCCTACTTTCAAATGCCAACCTTATTTGAATAAATTGGAATGCCCCCTGGCCTCCTCGCCTCACCGCCATCAGGATCTGACCCTACCTAGTTTTCTAACACTCTTGTGTTTGAATGAGCATAAAATCTAGTTAAACATCTTTCCAGAAGAGTGGAGCTTATTGAAACAGTAAATAGGCACTCAGTAAATTTTTAACCTGGCAGATGCCCCCTATCCAGAGCCACCTATCCAGAGCCACTTAACATTTATAGGTTAAGGGCAATGCTTAGGGGCCAGCCTTGGTGTGGCTGGGATTTGAACTCATGACCTTTCGGATCCAAAGTCCAATGCCTATGCAAAGTCCATTCCATGCTTACGCTTAGATGTCCACAAACATTTGCTGATATATTTACAGTGAGGAAAATAAGTATTTGAACACCCTGCTATTTTGCAAGTTCTCCCACTTAGAAATCATGGAGGGGTCTGAAATTGCCATTGTAGGTGCATGTCCACTGTGAGAGACATAATCTAAAAAAAGAAAATCCAGAAATCACAATGTATGATTTTTTAACTATTTATTTGTATGATACAGCTGCATCTGCTGTGCGGAAAAACACCCCCAAAGCATGATGTTACCACCCCCATGCTTCACAGTAGGGATGGTGTTCTTGGGATGGTACTCATCATTCTTCTTCCTCCAAACAGGTTTAGTGGAATTATGACCCAAAAGTTCTATTTTGGTCTCATCTGACCACATGACTTTCTCCCATGACTCCTCTGGATCATCCAAATGGTCATTGGCAAACTTAAGACGTACCTGGACATGTGCTGGTTTAAGCAGGGAAACCTTCCGTACCATGAATGATTTCAAACCATGACGTCTTAGTGTATTACCAACAGTAACCTTGGAAACGATGGTCCCAAACGACGGTGTCTTTATGCAGTTAACGACCTCAAACAGGTGCATCTAATTTAGGAAAATAAATGTAGTGGAGGTGGACATTTTAAAGGCAGACTAACAGGTCTTTGAGGGTCAGAATTCTAGCTGATAGACAGGTGTTCAAATACTTATTTGCAGCTGTATTATACAAATAAATAGTTTAAAAATCATATATTGTGATTTCTGGATTTGGATTATGTCTCTCATAGTGGACATGCACCTACAATTTCAGACCCCTCCATGATTTCTGAGTGGGAAAACTTGCAAAATAGCAGGGTGTTCAACTACTTATTTTCCTCACTGTATCTATAAAAATAGTTGAATTCTCAAATCCTATTGGTCGCTCTTTTGAATACTTTGATTCAATTGTAACAGCTTAAGAGGAATGTAGAGGAAGGGTATACATTATTCAAGGGGTGTAATATAATAATAATAATAATAATAATAATAATAATAATAATAATAATAATAATAATAATAACAATAATAACAATTATGCAATTTTTGGTAAGTTTTCCTCGTAATCTGAAGGTGGTGCCCTGGAAGTTTTCTTTTTTGTGTCAAGAACCTTTTGCAATTTACTCTTGGTCTTCGTGATGGTGTCAATAAGGCAACCTTTGAGCTGAATCTTCAGCTTCGAGAAGTCCGCAGAAGCCAAATCTTGCGAGTAAAGAAAGAAAGAAAGGTGCAGAAGTATGATCATGTGGATAGTTCTCCGAAGAACATCATGCACAAGTTGCTTAATGATTTTGACATTTTTCGTGGTCGAGCACGTTGAAAGTCTTTCAGATATCGATAATTGACATTATTAGGCTCTAATCTTTTTTACCACCTCTTACAAGAAACTGATCAACTTTGCGATAGAGCAAGTGATAAAAGGAATTAATATCGAATTAAATGTAGATTTAAATGGCTCAATATTTCTTGTTTATCCTTAACTTTTTCATGCAATATCATTCCCAGCGTGATATAAAGACCTGTCTTTATCCCTCAGGTGGGCGAGTTCCGGGCGCACGCCGCCGAATGGACGGCAAACGTTTCTGCTGAGTTTAAAGAGACGCGCCGGCGCCTCAGTGTGGACATCTACGACAGGTTCCAACGTGCCGCTTCCATCAAGCGCAAGCTCTCGGCTGAGCTTGGCATCAACAACGTGCCCATCAGCCAGGAGATGACGCCGGGCAAGCGAGCACTCTCTGTCAACTTGGGAGAGGACAGAGAGACCTATCCATCCCTTGCACTGGCGCGCAACGGCAGCCTTTTCCTTAATGGCCTCAGCCCGGAATATGCTGACCGGCGCGACATTGCCATCATAGAACATCTAAAATGAGACATAATGAGGGGAGACAAAAAATAAAAGAACTATGGAAGACATTGGAATATTGTCAAATGACAGAGGGCGCAATGATTGAGAAAGGATAGGTGTGTCGGATTACCGGATTCGAACTTATGCACCGATCAATTCTCATCCCCAACGTTCTCTGCTTATGCAGGAACAAACACCAGAGCATTTTCAGGATTAACCCTCCTGCACATGCACCCTTGACCCTGCCCTATTTTTTTTTCTGAGAAGCTCACCAAGGAGTTTGCAAGTCTCTGACCAATGAAGATATACTTCGTTGTATCTCTTGTCAACAATGAACCAGGTTTGTCTTTTCTTTTCACTTATTTGAGGACTAACAATTTGAATGTCATTGTGCTTCAGACGTTCCGGGAAAGCAAGGAATGCCAATGTCTACATCTTGTAGCCCTCAGATTCATTTAGTGCCTTAATGACTACCGAACTCAACCCTGCATGTATTGATCTATTTCTGGAACCTGCTCAGATATCAACCTAAAAGCAACCCACATGGGGTTTGAAATCCCACGTATGGGCAAGTACGTGACCCCGGGTTACCAAGGTCCACTGTTGCTATGACGATCTGGGAAAAGGACACAAGGCTCTCGGTTGAATCCCTCGAGGATCACCATGGTTACTACGGCATGCCAACCAAGTCTATTTTGCCTCGCACACACACTTTCCACTTCACACAGACTACAAATCAGTGACTCTTGAGCGATCTGGTGGCATTTCGGATGCAGACTGCCATCGCAGTTCCACGATACATTTTGAAGAATTCACACAATTTGGTTTAGAAATGACAAACCCTACATGACAAGCCGGTTTCATGCGTTTGATTTTAAAATATTGATAGCAATATTTTATTTCATAACTTTGCTCTTAGTGCTTGCGATTTGCTTAAGGTTTTTCTCCCTGAAGCACCTTGCCCACCATGGACAGTGTCTAGTTGATAAAAGATCCAAATGATTCCAGAGATTTTACAGTTATCACAAAATAATAATGGATAAAAAATAAAACAGGTGTGGGCAGGGTTAGAGGGTTAGGGTTAGGTTTAGAAGTTAGGTTTATGGGTTAAGCATATGGGATTAGGGTTGGGGTAAGTGGTTTTGGGTTAGGTTATATGGTTAGAGGAAAGGTTAAGGGTTAAGGAGTTAGGGTTAGACTTAGGGATTTGGTTTACATTTACACTTAGGTTTGGGTTAGGGAGTTATGGTATAGGGTTTGAGTTAGGGGTAAGAGATTTAGGTTTGGGTTGGGGTATGGGATTTAAGTTTAGGTTTTATTGTTAGGCGAAAGGTCTATGGTTAAAGAGTTACGGTTGAGTTAGGGGTATGGCAAATGGGATTATGTTTATGTTATTAGAGAAAGGTTTAGGGTTAAGGAGTTAGGATTAGGGGTAAAGGGTTTTAGAGTTTGTTTGTTTTTAGAGTTTATGAGTTGGAGTTTTTAGGTAGGGTTAAACTTAGGGCTAGAATTTTTAGTGGTTGAGTTTAAGGGTTAAGGTTTAGGGTTGGTGCAAAGGGTTGAAGTTAGGGTTAGGGTTTAGGGTTAACCAGTACTAATTTGTATTGGTTATACATGTTATTGAAAGCAGCATCCTTTAAGGCATTCATATGCAAGCAAAGGGAAAGTTGCAATTAAGATGTTATGGAATGAGTGTAACAACTAGTATGTGGAAATCCTGGGACTCACAGGACTGATGTGGAATGTACAAAGTTATAATTTTTGGGTTTTTTTCTTTATTTTTATCAAACCTGCTTTCAACTCATGGGAAACTGGTGAGGTTCATGATGTTCCACAAGTCGTTTTATGTGATCGTTTTGACAGCAAGCTCTCAGGGTCACAGAAATGGAAATGAAGCAAAAGCAAAGAAAAAAAAGAGAAAGAGAGCAAAAGAGCAATGCTGCAGCTCAGATAAGACACAAAAATGTCTGCTGCCTGCAGGGGAGTGTTTGTGTGTGTGTGTGTGTGTGTGTGTGTGTGTGTGTGTGTGTGTGTGTGTGTGTGTGTGTGTGTGTGTGTGTGATGAAAAATGTAGCGTTTACTCACAGGGAACCATCTAAACTTGGGATTCAGGGTATGACTTCAAGATACTGTTATTTATTTATTAGATACATTTTAAATTAGTTTGGTCACAAGGTCTTGATCAGCGGTTTGTCATAATCAGAGGTTTTTCCATCTTCAGGAAGGATGAGTTTCCGTTTTTACGCCATAGAAAATGATTATCTTTTAGCAAGTAGCTGTGCTATGAGACGAAGGAAATGGGTCAAGACTAGCGAAAGAGAGGATTGGATAATTTTGATGACTTGGATCTTCGAAACCAGCTTATACACATAAAAACTTTGTACCGGAATCTTTCTTTCTATTGGCTTACTATAATTTTTTTACGTAAATGAATGTAGCACTCAGCTAAGCTAACTCCACAACTGAGTCGGTGCAATGTAAAATCACTTATAACTGAAAACACATTCACTCATCGCTCATTTTTTCCCAGAATCACACACTTGTGCCATTTGTGATAGTTTCACAATTTGGCCTTATAACCCCGCCTTTAGCTTTACTTGAACGATAGACTGGTGTTTCCGCCGATCTGTCGTTTGTAATGAATGTATCTCAAGGTCACTAATGAATGTATTAAGAGGCCATCGAAATCGCTCAATTCGACAATGAACTTGTACTTTTTTCTAGATGAGTCCGAGCTCAATGAAGTGACAAACTAATGCATGTTTGTTTATTTTGTTTTCATGATTCAGCTCCAACAAAGGGCTTGAAACAGTGTTAATAGACTCTGCTTGTGTTACGTAAATCACCTATTATGTTTTCTTTTTTCCCCACCCATCGATAAACTTATATAATAAAGATCCTTCTTTTTATACAATGACAGATTTGTGGTTTGATTTATCGACACACACACACTGATCTTCATTCCAAATGTCAAAAATGCACCACGAATAAAAACTCAAACAAAGAGGGATTTCTTTGCAACTGGCAACAACAAAAAAAAGTTCCTAGTATTCAGTCAGTTTTTTTCGCTCTTCTATATCCAGAAGTTGTTTCCTGATATATATATTAAGAATAAACATTTTATCCCAAAGTATTAGGACAGTAATTATTAGGAAAGTATTATTTTTCCAGCCACATCTAACTCTTGTCCAAACTGTTACCACAAAACTGAAGGTTGTGTCAGATGTTTTTTTTTATTTAATTTTTTTATTTTTTTTTTTGTATTTTTTTTATGACAATTTTTGTCCTAAGAAATTTTACACATTTATGTAGCAGGTTCTTCACATAACTCAATCAATGACGACGAATGCCGTTTGTTTTGTTCGCAACACAAATTTTTCAATTTGTTTAGTCTCAGGCGTCCTTCAACCAATCAGATACGCCCAAGCAGTCACGTGTTTTACAAAGGGCATTACTTAAACTAATAAAAAATATCAGTAAATAAAAATGGACAAAAACTATTTGTTTGCTTCAATGATTTGTCCAAAACAATGATTTGTTCACAGATGAAACATTAATGTGTGTAAGGTGTGTATTTTATTTATTGTCACTGAGATATGCAGGAATATATTTATTTAGCCCTTAACACACACCTAACACGCCACGTCACTCTCAACCTGACCTTGCGCTCATGATGCCTGCACACGATCACGTGCTAACGTGACCATACGATAAGAGGATCGAGAATAACTGAAAACGTGCTAATAGCGCCGATTCATTGTTTCATGAAGGCAGGTCAATCTGAACGTGAACAAAGGCATCTGGCTGTGTGAAAGCATTCTTTCGCACACACACACATGCACACTTATATACACACACACTTTTACAGACACATGGCGTGGGCGTACGATATCAGCACAAACTGGATCTGTCGGTGCATTAAACATGCGTGAAAACGGTCTGATCTGAACTGCGTCACTTCGAGCACAATCACCGTACGCTTTTTGAAATTCAAACTCAAAAGCCGGACAATGAATGAACGAACGTGCACAATCGCTAACAGATGATTAGTGTCCAATATTTTTTTTGTCTGCTGTACTGCATATCTCTGATTTGCATATTCAAAAGAACTAGAAAGATATTTGCATATTTAAAGAACTTTTATTTACATTTGAATAAATTAGACGTCCAAGTGTCCTGTTTTAGAAATGTGTAAACTATTGTAAATTGTATTAAATTAATCCTTAGTTTTATTTTATGCAAAATTCCAGTACTGATAGAAAACAAAAAAGTTGTATGGTAAATTGCTAATTAGCAAAATTGCTTCTTCTTCTTTCTTTTGGCTTTGTTTTTCATTTAAATCTCCACTTGAACCCCATCGTACACCCATGTCTATATCAATTCACTTTAAAAACAAACAAATTCAATTATTTTAATTCCTGTGGTTAACACGGGTGCGGCTAACGAGTCATGCTAGCTGTAAAGTGCTTTGTCTTGCAGCTCTGGAGTTGTTAGCAGAATTTCAAGAGTTTGATTCCAACAAGAATTAGCGAATGGAACCGTTTTGAGACCCCCAAAAGGTTTTTAAGTGACTAATAAATGGTAATCCCCACACTTAAACAGGTCTATAGCAACAGGAAGTGGCAACCCGATCCTTCGTCCTAACTTCCTTCCATGGATTTGGATCAAAGGGTCTTTTCTACTGCACTGCAAACTGCTGAGCTAAAAATACTCGGATGTTTTTGATTCTCCTCGTTGCTTAACGTGGTGCGTGGTGGTCTCCCGTGGTGTTAGCCATTAGATAAAAGTCAGAATGACCTTTTTATGATTTCAGAGTGACACCAGATCTCTCATGCCACCCCCCTGACACTCGACATGTGGACATCCAGTGACTGGGAGAGGTACTGAAGCTCGCAGGTGCGCCTGATCAGCTGATATTAGTGCATGGCGGAGCAAGCAGGAAGCTTCCATCGTCTCTTAGGAGTACAAGTGAAGTGCTAATTATGCCAATATGTCTGGCAGCTCATGTAGAAAGACCCGGGTCATTAGCGTGTTTTTCCGAGTACATCGAGCAGCTTAAAAAAGAGAGATGTGGGCGGGTGTGAGGAATCGAGCAACCTACATGACTTTAGAGTTTCACCAAGTTTGAGTTTCTGGTTGTGGATCACACAGTGGGTCTGATCATGGGTCTTAGAATGGGTCTGATTGTGGATCTAATACACCATACAATAGATTTGATTGTGGGTCTGTTTGTGTGTTGGATTGTTGGTCCAATCTGAATCTCACAATAGGTGTGATATTTGGTCTGATTGTGGATCTGATTGTGGTCTGATCTTGGATCACAATGTGGGTCTAACCATGGGTCTTACAATGTGTCTGATAGTGAATCCCACAACAGATCTGATGGTCTGACAATGAGTCTGATTGTGAGTTCCATAACAGTTCTGATTGTCGTTCTGATTTTAAGTCTCACAGTGACTGTGACTGTGGATCTGATTGTACGTCTGATTCTTCGACTCTCTTGAGTCTCACAATGGGTGAGTCGGACAGAGTCTAATTTGTTTGTCTGATCATTTTTTGTGAGTCTCACAGTGAGTCTGGCTGTGAGGCTGATTGAAGGTCCAATTGTGGATCACACAGTGGGTCTGATTAGGGGTTTCGCAATGGGTCTCATCATAGGTCTCACAATTAATCTAATTGTTGATCTGATCTGGATCTTGGGTCTGATTTTTGGTCTGATTGTGTCACAAAGTCTGGTCAGGGGTCTGATTGAGAGTGAGATCTTTAAGATTCACTGTGTGTTTAATTGTGAGTCTTAATAATGGGTCTGATTGGTGGTCTAATCTGGATCTTACAATGGGTCTGATATATGGTCTGGTTGTGGGTGTCAGAATGTGTGTGATCGTAAGTCTCACAATGGGTTTTGTTATGGGTCCAATTGTTGGTCTGATCAGGATTTCACAATGGGTCTGATGTTTATCTGATTGTGGGTCAGACTGATCTTTGAGTCTTACTGTGGTTGTTAATTGTGAGTTATATTATATCCAATTTGTGGGTCTGACCATATTTTGGGAGTCTTAGTAATTTTGGCTGCGAGGCTGATTGTAAGTCTTACAATGGGTCTGATTGTGGGTCCGATTGTGGGTTTTAAAAATAAATCTGATTGTGGATCTGATAATGGGTATGATTGTGGGTCTCAAAATCTGACTGTGAGTTCTGATTATGAGTGTCACAGTGCATCTGATTAAGACTCTCCTCAATCAGGTCTGTCTTTGAGTCTTACTGTGTGTTTAATTGTGAGTCGGATTGAGAATCTAATTTTTGGGTCTGATTGTGTTTTGTGAGTCTTACAGCGAGTCTGCCTGTGAGGCTGGTTGTAAGTCAGACTGCAGGTCTGATTGTAGGTCTTAGACTGCGTCCAATCATCGTTCTGATCATAGGTCTCACAATTGGTCTGATTGTTGATTTGATCGAGAATTTACAATGATCAGATTTTTTGCCCAAACTCTCCCCCCCACACACACACACACACAAACCCTGGCTTTCCTATAAATGTACTCTCCTGATTTACTTGACGTTCCTTTTCAGTAGCTCTTTCTGTCAGGACACAGGGAAAAGTCAGAAGGCAGAATTGTGGAGTTGCTATAGAAACCGTTCATTAAAGGGACAGTACGTGTCACATCGCGCGTGCTAGCGTGTGTGTGCCATTTGGTGATGGATGTGAACTCGTACTACACAAACAAGGTAGAGAACAAAGTGTGTGAGAGGAAAAGCTCGGAGAACACCGTCAAACTCCACAACCCTTTCATTATTGATGACGCCTGAGGGAATGTCCAAAATGTCATTCCACCCCAATTCCATGCTATTAAATGAAAACAAAACAAAAAAACACAAAAATATTATTTTAAAAAACTACAAAAAAACAAAACTATTCTTCTGTGCACAAAGCCAGCTGAATCAAGATCTGCTTTACATGGGATGGAAGATGTTGAAGATCTCCTGCTATAGAGCTCCAACCCTGCTGGGATGATTCGGAACACCACCCAAGGCCTTCTCACCTTCCCTACTAACACCCTTGTCTCTGAAATTTAACTTACAAAATCTCCACAAAATCTAGTGAAACATCTTCTCAGAAGAGTGGAGCTTATTAGAAGAGCAAACGGAGACTAAATGTAGAACAAGAAGTTTTTAAGAAGTGTCAATTATTATGCTCAGGTGTCCACAAACTGAATTTGGAGAAGAAATTAGACATTTATAATGGAAAAACAGCACCAGGTGTTAACTTCAACAGCTTCACTAATGGAATCTCTTTTTATTTCATTAATTTAAATGAACATCATGTTTTGGCCACTACCAAAATTGCAGCTCTAGCAAGCCGTATGTAAAAAAAAATGCTCAAGGAAAACCGGATCTGTTCAGTCAGTTTTCCTCTGGGGAAATCAACGGCAGCCTTGAAATCGGCAATGGAAGGTGACAATCCACGGCTAACTGTGAGGCTTTACATCATTTCCATGCTTTCTCCTTCACATCTGGCCGTTCTTCACCTTCACGTTACGTAGGAACCTCATATAATGCTCATCTAGCCCTGGATTGTCATCTCAAAAACCAAAATATAAACACCATCGAGCTGCTGAGCGATCATGCTGGAATTTGTAGACCAATCACAATTTGTATACACCAAAAACTTTAGACAAATTAAAAAAAACAGACAAAACAAAATACATTAGTTTATAAATGGAATATAACATCAGTCTCTACACCCAAGGAATGTTCTTTGCTGAAGTTCTCCACACAGATGATCATCTCCACAGATGGTCTGAGTTGCATTCCCCCGCCCTTTAAAAATAAATGTAATACTGAAACATTTTCTGCTTTTGATTTTTTTTCTTGCACGGGACGGAACACGACGTGCCGAAAAACGAGGTTCGAGATGATTCGGAGAACGAGATCTCGGTCAGAAATCTCGATCCCACCCTGAGAATTCCTCCTCATCCTGGATCTTATCGAACGGGAAGCGGTCGAAGTTGATGTAGCAGGGACCCTAAGACAGAAAAATACACACAACTTCAAGTTCAAGCGCAATTCCATCCAGACATGTCCAGACGTGTCTAGACGCTAGAGGTTTGTTCTGTCTGTTATCGAAGTGAAACATGAAGGCGTTACAATAAAGCTCTAAGAAAGCTTTAAAGTTTTCCGACCAATCTGAATGGAGGATCTAAATGTTGTTAACAGAGGAGTGTATCGCAATACAAAGGTCACAGTTCCACTTATTTATAACTCCTTTTTTATTCGTAGTTACATCGAATAATAGGGGGCCTAAATTAGGCTTGCTGAAAGCACGAATTCTGGCTCGGAAAGTTCCTCAGCCCAGAACTACATCACCCCAGTTAATTTCTATTATAGATTAAGGCTGTTTTTATTATTTGATTTATTATTATTATTGCAATATTTTAGAAAAAATTGAGAATAATAGAAATATAATATTATATAATAATATTATATGTAATACGGTATATAAAAAATATATATAAAGAACAATTCTAGAAACCTAAAAAACTCCATTATGGGGATTTTATTTAATGTATTTATTTATTGCAATTAATTAATGGATAAATAAAATGAATAAATAATACACATAATTCTCTACAATTATTTCAATATTAATTGATTATGTTATTTCTAAATAATAATAATGAATAAAAGAAACCTGCATTTTTTTTTTTTTTTTTTGCCTTTATCCCTTTTTTATTATTCAATTTGATTTGTATAGCACTTTATTGATATTTATTTTAAAAAATCATTTTAATTTATCTATAAATTAAATATATCCTGGATATAATTTCAAAAAAAAGGTTTTTTGGAAGCACACCTGAACATAAGATTGGTATGTGCTTCTTGAACATCCATTTCCACATTAAATTTGCCTTTGCTCTTATAGAAAACTCTACACTGCAGGTGTTCCACCAGATTTTGGAGGAGATTTTGGGGAGATTTGTGCTCATCCATCTACAAGGGTGGTAGTAAGTCAAGTTGGGGTAGGTAAATTAAGGAGGCCTGGGGTGTGTTCCAATTAATCTCAATAGTGTTGGATCTCTATAGAAGA
>MU556918.1:104673-128165 GCA_024362625.1 Silurus asotus
CATGTATAATTTATGCATACTTGTAGAGTTGACCAAACAGGAATCTAACAGTGAGATCAAAAGACATTGCTATATCCTTTCCTCGTTTACCGTATAAGCGCCAGTTCTCCGAAGTGATCCCCTTGGCCCATTTTGCGGATGATCTTTTGCTGCCCGTTCACTTTCTTGGTCACCTGAACCTAAGCGAACAATCATATTTAAATTAGAGAGCGAAGAAAAAAATAAATTGGTGTCACATTTAAATGTGTCCTCCCCTCACCTCTCCCTGGAGGATGATGTAAAACGTGTCTCCCTCGGCACCTTCGCGTACGATCACCTCGTTCTCCTGAAACTTCACCTGGGAACGGGAAGGGGGGGGTCACGGAGATACAGTGTGCCTTTATTTATGTTTGTGAAGGTCACTGGTGCAACGTTTTGACTACAAGGGCCTAAAAAGAGACTAAACAGAAAACAGAGCATGGGAACATGGGGGAATCCTTTACATGGTGGAATGAAATACTGAAAAGACTTTCTTGAACGGGCTCTTGAAACGTGACCACCAACACGGACTATGCATTTGCTTGTAGGCGTTCCTACTGCTGGTTTCCGTGGTAACTATGATCAGTCTGTGAATCAGAAGGCGGCTTCACCTACTGCAATGTATTTAAGCAAACTTTGAATTTTCTGTACTTCGCATCTTTGGACTAGCCCACATCTCGCTCACGGGAACGCCTCTTCAGTCTTGCTTTATCTGTTCTTTTCTCATACTGGTGGAATCGTGATGAACCTGCACTGGGGTGCTCCTCTACCTGACATTGATGACTAGAATATGGACATACAGTACTCTGTCTCTTTGATTTGTGCACCGTTCATTAATATTTCAATTCCCAGATGAAGTGGGTGTGATGGAGCTGTGTGTGGAGAGGCACGAACCTCCTCCATGGAGTCAATGATGCTGGAGAGCTGCTCATCACTTAGGGACTTGAAGGTGCGAGCTCTGGGGAGGGAGACAAGCAGAGGCCATAAAAAAATGATAGACTTCAAGAAATGTGAAAGTCTTAGATAGATAGATAGATAGATAGATAGATAGATAGATAGATAGATAGATAGATAGATAGATAGATAGATAGAACTCACGTCTTTAGGAAGCCCATCAGCTGCTCTCGTTTCTTCTTTGACTTGATTGCCATGATGCTCCTGTATATTTGTCTCTCGATGCACCATAATTTCACCGCTGTGACGGCTAACAAGTAAAGACACATGCAGAGACGGACGTTTCAAGCTCTAGACTAGCAAAAAGCAATTTCCAGAACATTGTTAGCCCTGTAACATCTGCTGAGGAACACGACTGACCTTTAACTGAAGCGGTCCGTTTGCAGTTGTACAAGATGGCCAGCTCGCCGAAGACATCTCCGGAGGTCAAAGTTCGCAGATTACGCCCTGCCTGAGTAACTCGGAGCTCTCCAGCTGCCGTTCAAGGTGTTCAATTTATACTTTTACCAATACATGCATCCATTACATAGTAAAACACACACACACACACACACACACACCTGCAACAATATACAAGCTGTCACCCTCTGTGCCCTCAGTAATGATGTTATCACCAGGACAACGGTCCAAAGAGATGAGGAGCTCCACCATCATGCTTATTTGCTCTTCATCTAGACGCATCAGGAAGTCATTTTTCTGCATTGCCTTCATGATCTGGGCTCTTTCACTGCACACACACATACACAAAACACATAACTAATAAGCAAACATTATGCAAATATTTTGAAAGCACAGAATGAGAATTAACCTGGTGGTCTTTTTGACCCTGGTGCTCGAGATATCCATGTCTTCCGGAATGGGCTCCGGAGCCATGACCGCTGCTCGGCTCTGCCGGACCTCCAGGCCATCGCTGCTGCTCCTCTGGGACAATCGATCTGAGAAAGCAAACACATATCGATGTAAGAAATCAATCGTGCCGCAAAGTCATTTGGGACTCGTCCCTCACTCGCACCCGTCCAATCAGTGTCCTCCTGAAATATGGACCAAAAGTCTGATTGGATGATGAGGAACTGATGATTTTGCTATTTATTTCAAAAGACAAAATCAGAACACCTGACCAAAAGGGTGTATTTAGCGTTCATCCCAAAGGTGTTTTACAAGGTGTAGCAGGAGAACTTACACTCTAACCCATGAACACTATATGGAGAAAAGTCTTGGGACCTATGACTTTACCATGTGTTTCTTCTTTAAACTGTTCCCACAAACTTGGAGGCACACAATTCCAGCTCTATGAAGATCCACTTCTAATGGGTTCTACGAGATGTGAAAAATCTCCTGCTCTAGAGCTCCAACTCTTTTGAGATGAATTGGAACACCACCCCCAGCCTCCTCATCTTCCCTACATCAATACCTGAGTCACACACAATAACACAACGGACACACACTCGCATACCTGCTCCTTCCAAATGACTCTGCAGATCCTCCAGGAGTTTCTCCTTCTCCTTCAGTTTTTTTTCTGGAGACAAAGAACAATAACTATGACTATACATGTGACTTCAGATGTATACTATGCATTTGTTCTAATTATTATTATTAACCGTCCTTTCATACCCAGGGTGCGGTTTTCATTCTGAAGCTCCTGGTTAATTTGACACTGTTTCTCCAGTTTTTGCCGGAGCTCCTTCAGCTTGGCCTCCATGCTTGTCCCTGAGTAGACGCACGGCGAGAGAGAAAACTCAATTTGCAGTTTTTTTTTTGTATAGCGATTTTAACAATATACCTTGTATGAAAGCGAATTCGGAAGAGGAAACAGAATCACTTGACAGAGAGAGAGAGAGGAAGAAAGACAGAGAGAGAGGAGATTAAATGGGCAACAGAAAGAGAGACATAAGGATTGAAAGGCTTTTCCATAACAGTGGGGTTTTGTTAGAGAAACTTTGCTTGCTGTTGTAGCATTCAGTATTTGAGGTACCAACAAATAGCCTGTACCTTTTGATCAAAGTGTGTAGGTTCAATCCAGCTTTTTCCCCACATTACTGTAATGAACTCTACACTACCTATTGCATGTGTATTCTATATTTTCCCAATATAAACTGTATATAATTGTCGATTCATGGCATAATATTTTGTGTATTATCTTGGGTACTATTGTATATACAATGTACAGTGCACCCGGAACGTTTTCAAAGTTTTATAAATGCTTTACTCCAAAATGACTTTCAAAACTCCGGGAAAGAAGTTTGTTTGAAATCTTTGCAAATTTGTTAAAAAATAAAAAAACAAAAAAGGATCACATTTACATAAGTTTTTTACAGCCTTTGTCATGACACTGATAATTAAGCACAGGTGCATCCTGTTTCCACTGATCATCCTTAAGATGTTTCTACAACTTGTTTGGAGTCCACCTATGGTAAATTAAGTTGATTACACATGAGTTAGAAAGGCACAGATCTGTTTATTTAAGGTCCCACCAAGCCATGAAGTTCAAGGAACTGTTTGTAGAACCTCTGAGACAGGACTCCTTCACGTGCCTTTGGAACTTGAGAGGTTCTACAAAGAAGAATGGGAGAAACTGCCCAAAAAATAAGTGCACCAAGCTTGTAGCATCATACTAAAAAAAAACCTTGAGGTTGTAATTGGTGCCAAAGATTTCAAACAAAATTCTTTCATGTTGTCATTATGGGGTAAAATAATGAATTTAATCCATGTTTAAATAATTTAAACATCCCACTTACCATTTTCTAGAAAGATGTGCCACTAGAGTCTTTGGAGATTTGTGCTCATTTACCAACAAGGGCATGATTAAAGTCAGGTATTGATGTAGGTGAGGTAAAGGGGGTCTGGGGTGTAGTCAGCTGTTCTAATGGGTTGGGCAGGAGATATAGCAGGAGATTTTCCACACCAAACACATCACAATTCCCTTGTGCATTGAAAAAGGTTTGGGTCTCAGAGCTCAAGTGAAAGGAAAAAGTTCATGCTAAGGCATCCTATACAATTGTGTGCCTCCAGTCTGGTGAAGAACCCCATCTGTCTGGAAAAGTCGGGTGTAACAATACTTTTGTCCATATATTGTAACTAAAAAGTATTGAAATCTGATACATAAATACATGAGGAAACATCACATCAGCCATTTTACTCCATTTCCATTTAGTTATTCCAGGATTCAAGATAGCCGTAAGACCATGTAAGGTCTGCTGAACTTCAAATAATTTGTCTTTTGAAACAGTTCCATCTTCAGATTTTTTTTGTCAGGACAGCAGTCTATCGACTCTGATTCCCAGGCTTTAAACATAAAGAGACTCATACATTTTTGGCGAAGTATACACTTGCTTGTCTTCGGACTCATGACAAGACTATTATATTGTGACTGTTCTTTGGATCTTGACCCAAATACTGTAGTTTATCATTGTTGTCTTTAGCCAAACCTTCTTTTTTAAATGACACAATTTGAAGAACGAATTCAGATCTGTAAGAACTGTAGAACTCTCCTCAGTGTGAGACAATGATTTGAACAAAGCTGTGTTCAGGATTTTAATTACAAGCTGAACTTATGAGCTGGAACAAGTACAAGCATGTCAATAAACCATGACATGCCATTAAAGAGCTTTTGAAAAATGACCGTGGCTCAATGTATGCATGCTTATGGATTCCCACAATGCTTAGTTAATTAGCCTGCACGCACAACCACACACTAATTACTTTTACGTTTATGGCATTTGGCAAATGCCTTTATTAAGAGCAACCTACAAAAGAGCTCTGAAATCTCCATCAATAAATACATTCTAATGGTGGTTTAGTAGGACACAAACTACAAATACCATCAAATCTTTTGGGTGAGAAAATAGAGAGAATTTTGCAGAAGTGCTAATGAAGGTACTGCTGTCTTTTGAAAACTGCTAGTGACTCAGAGAAGGAATTCTGACTGATCCCGCCTGCCTCTAAAGGAACCAAACCAATCCTTTTGGATTTGAAACAATTGAAATTATGACCACTCCCAAAGGAATTCTGACTACTCCTTTCCACTCCCTAAGGAATACTGACCACTTCTTTCTACTCCAGAAGGAAATCTGACCACTCCTTCCAACTGCAGAAGAAATTCTGACCACCCCTTCTTACAATTGAAAGAAATTTTGACCACTCCTTGATACTCCCGAATGCATTCTGACCAATCCTTTCCACAGTTGAACAAACTCGTTCTTACTCCCAAAGGAATTCCACCCACTCCTTCCCACTTCCAAAGGAATTCTGTCTACTCCAGTCTACTTCCAAAGGAATTCTGGCAACTCCTTTGTACACCTGAAGACATTCTTGCTATTCCTTCCCACTCATGAAGAAATTCTGACCACTCCTTTCTACACATTTAAAGGAATTCTGAGCGTTTCTTGCTATTCCAATACAAATTCTGAGCACTCCTTTATACTCCCAATGGAATGCTAACCACTCCGTCCCACTCCCGAGGAAATTCAGACAACTCTTTCCTACTGCAGAAAGAATTCTCTTTCCATGAATACCAACCACCTGTTCAGTGTTGTTCAAGAATGCTGACCACTCCTTTCTACTCCTGAAAAAAATTCTTACCACTTCTTCCTGCTCCAGAAGGAGTTCTGACCACTCCTTCCCACTATTGAAGTAATTCTTGCAACTCCTTCCTACTCGCAAAGGAATACTGACCATTCTTTCCCTCTTCTGAAGGAATTCCGACCACACATTACAGATTGACGTTTGGTACCATTTAATACCATAACAACATCATAGATTTGAAATTGTACTTAGACTTGAACTTTATATATACAATATGTGTAGTGAAAATCACACGCTACATGAACATACGAAGTTCTTCAAAATGTTACCACAAAACTGTTTGGGGAAGAACCACATATGGCTGGAAAAGTCAGGTGTCCCCCTAGTGTATTAGTAAGACATTGACTTCATTACTGTGTATTTTCCCTCAGTGTTTTCCACAGAAGATATAAAGACATAAAATCCCAGTAATTATTAATTTCACACATTTTATTTAAACCTTCACACTGCTCCTCTAATGACTTTAGTGCCTTTAACACAACACTAACCGAGTCTCCAATTCCAAAGTTCAGACTAAATATAGACACTCGAATTGAAACAAAACCACCAGTTACATGTTTCAGATTCCTCTTTCATAAAACGTTAAATTTTACCTTTCAGAGGCAACTATTGACTTAAAATGATTTACACAACTGAGCAGTTAAGGGCCTTGCTAAAGGGCCCAAATGCTGCAGTTTTGTGGCTCTGGGACGTGATCAGACGGCAATTACATTATACAACACACACGTACAGAGTAGTGTGTGTAGATAGATAGTGTAGTGATTTACAGACAGACAGACAGACAGACAGATCATTAGGTACCTGGCCTTCCAGTCGTTTCTTCCACTCGTTTCTAGACTTCTCTCAGCATGTGAACTCATTCCATCTGCTCATCTCCAACTTTCTGTTTGTGTGTCCTTATCATCTCAGTGTGAACACAAAAAAAAAAAAAAAAAAAATCCCTCAGGCGTTCTCTGATCATTAACCTGCTCCTCCACCCTCCTGTTCAAAGCGTCGTGAGAATGAATGACTGCTCTTATCAGCAACATTTTTAAAGCCATCCTGATGTGTTCTTATCGAGGATATGCCTTCACATGTCTTCGGCAGATTTATAAACCGGGTTCTTTAGTCACTTAGAGGACATTAACAAGACCTACGCCGACGTGTTGCTGGGAAAATACCTTTATCTCCACAGTCTAAACCACATGGTGGCACATAATTCTATAGGATGAAATTTTACTTGAACTTAGAGGCCCACACCTGTTCCAGCATGGCAATACCCAGCTCCTTAAAAATTTCTTTTCATGGGTTGGAAGATTTGAAAGATCTTCTCCAAGGTGCTCCAACCATATTGAGCACCTTTGGAACGATTTGGAACCCCACCCCAGGTTTCCTCACCTCAGCTACATCAGTGTGGAGCTTATTAGAACAGCAAATGGGAACTCAACGTTCCTCGAATGTTTAAACGAATGTGTCGAATGTGCACATCGGTTCGTATGGAGCTTCTGCTGTGAGGGGTTTCCATTAACGGGTCGTTGCTATGGAAACAACATATTAAAACATGAATCAGCAGCGCTCACACTGAACCCTGAGAACGTTTGACCAAAAGGTTTGCTACAACCTCGCTCGGTACATTATCGCAAAAGACCCAGCATCCTGTTTAAACTCCTGATTGCACCATGGAGTAATTAAAGGTGAACGAGCACTGGTTTATGGCCCCCGGTTAATGAGTAACGCCGTAAATCCTAAGCTGAGAGGAAAGAATATGACTGATATGTTAACGTTTGGAATCTACGCTATTAAAAATAGACACCTAGATACATTCTCATGAAATGTGATGTGTATTATTGACATGCATCTCCATAACCGAAGCCGATGCGATTTGGTGCTGTCGGTGCTACCGATGCAATCCGGTTTCCATTCCCAAAGCGATTCGATGGAAAAATTGATGATGCTAAGCAGCTCAAAACAGTGCAGATGGTTCGCTTTGATTTCTTCGGTTTTAGTGCAAAAAAAGAAAAAAAAACTAAATAAAAGCTCTTTTCCTGTTCTGTCTCCAGTGTGATGCAGCTCTACCTCTGCCATGTTAATCTCCATCCTCATTTATATTCTATGTGAATCTCAAGACATGCCTCGGTCTCTGTAGTGTTGCAATACCTCGTATTCAGAGAAACAGATACGCGAGGAGAAATCGATAGACGTTTCAAACTATTGGTTGAAAAATGACACTTTCGAGGTAAATAAAGTATTATTATTTACTAATATGTAAATGTAATGACGAATGCTTCGTGACACAAACAACATTGTATCCTTTTTCGAATACTAAAATGACTAAAACGGCAATAAACATTTGGTGATGATGAAATCCATTCAAAACGCAATACAAACAATGATGCATAGCTGTTTTTAGTTTTTAAGATTTGACCTCAGTGCAAATTATTATTTAAAATAGATTAAAAAAATATATTTATGTATGAGATTTCAGACCATGACCATGGTGAGAGTAGAAAGCTTCTAAAGTACAGTACAGCAAATAATAACCCTCTATTTAATAGCACCTTCATCTATACTGCAGTTCATTATAGTTCCAGCAGTTGGCGTATCGTGCTCCGGAGCTGCTTTTCAGATTTATAAACCTGGTTATCAAACATCATTCAGCTGGATGTGGTGTGAAGTAAAATTCTACAACTAAGGCCACAAATCATTTCAGTCGTTCAAAAGTCATTTATGTTATAGAACAAATGTTCTTATAGGTAGCAAGACAAATGTTTCACTTTTACAAAGACCATTGAATTATAATCCTTCAAATACAGACATACAATCTAAAATACTTCAAAAACTACAATTCTAGTTCTGTCTGAAGGTGAATCTGTTTCACGTCTCGTGCCGAAGTCACACTTTTCGATCAATTATTCATTACAGGTTACATTTTAAAAAATCCCCCTACGAAATATTTGGTCCATTCCACCAATTCACATGTTTGACCAGATGCCTCTTGAAATCTTTCCTGAAAATCTAGTGAATTAGATTGGGATGTGACATGTGTACGTTGCGCTTGTTCATTTTCTTATTTACAAATGAAAAACAAGAATGTGAGTTACGGACTCTTTGTCCATTTGAAAAAATATGATTCAAACTAGAGCAACAAATTCTAAGACCACAGACAGTCTAGTAGAGCAGCGTGTGACTGGGCGGAGCAGGATTGTTCTGCATTTTGCGCTTGGCAATAGATGACTTTTTATGTGGCGAAGCTTAACATTGTATAAAGAGTACATATAGGGTGGAGCTTTACATTGTATAAAGAGGACATTTTGGGGTGGGGCTTAACATTGTATAAAGAGGTCATATTTGGATGGGGCTTAACATTGTAAGATGAGGGCAGGAGGTTGGGGCTCAACATTATATAAAGTGGACATATGGAATGGGGCTTAACAATTGTAAGAACAGAACATTTGGGCGGAGCTTAACATTGTAAGAACAATGTTAAGACCGGGCAGGGCTTAACATCCCAAATCATTTTAAAAATAAGATACAAATAAGATTTTCACTTTTACATATAGCTGTGAGTTATAACATTGTTTTGGGTTTTTTTTTTTTGCCATTTTACCTGAACACCTAACCTAAGACAAAATTTTTATTAGGAACTGTCCAGCACAAAAATAAAATTGAACAATCATCTTTGAGAATAATAAGGTAAAATGGCAACAAAAATAAATAAATAAATAAAATCCTATAACTTACAGCTATGTGTAAAAGTGAAAATAAGAACATTTCCAAACGCACAATCCAAAGAGAAATCTATGGAATGGGACCGAACACCATCAGAAACTCACTTCTTAGTGACGCTTTTAATTAAAAACCCTTCAATTTGCTTAGGAAGCATAAAAACTAGACTCTGAAGCAACAGAAAAAAGAGCATGTGGTCTGATGGTTCCAGATTGACCCTGTTCTAGAGAGATTGGAGCATCAGGGTTGGAAGGAACGTGGATTAAAGTGATGCACCCATCATTGCCTAGTACAAGCCAGAGGGGGCAGTGTTATGATCTGAGGATTCTTTAGTTGGTCAGGTTGAGGTTAAGCAATGTGTCCAAAATCAACAGAATAACTGAATCTTAGCTTAACAAAAAAAACCAACTAAATGAACCTGTATGTCTGAATAAAAAAAAAATCTCTAAACACTTTAAGCGTGGTTTTTAGGTCTAACTCGATTTCATGAGAGGTGTACAAGTGGTTCATCAATTGTGTTTGTAATGGTTAATCTGAGCTCATGCTGGTTCCGCAGGCCTCTTTCAGGTCCTCCTGATGCTCGAAACAGGCTCGGACGAACAGCCCGAACACTCGATCCATGTAGCCTCGGCCGCGTGGGAAAAGCCCCTCAAGGAAGCCGATGTGCCCCCCATGTGACGTCAGGAGGAGCGCCATGTTAGCCGAGTGCTGAGCCGGAGCGACCGGGAAAGCTGCAGAGATGGAAAGACAACAGCACAAAAGACGTAAGGGACAAGACAGAGACATGTCCTTCATACAAAAAACTGTAATTTATGATAATGTCACCGTGTTCCGGGGAAAAAGGATCATCAGTGGCGTTGAGGCACAGAATCGGGACGGATATCTGCGGCAGTTTGTATCCTGGACTGGCATCCTGGTAATAATCAGCGCAGGACTTGTAGCCGAACATTACAGACGTAAAGCGCTCGTCAAACTCGCGGATGGTACGTGCCTGGACATGGAAAATAAAGATTCATGAAAGCATTCGCTTACGCTAAAAGCGGTGTTAGAAATCTCAATATTTGTTTGGTGAACCAAGTGTGGAAGCATGGAGGTGGTAGCTCAGTGGTTAAGGCACTGGACTCTGAAGGTCACAAATTAAAAACCAAGCACCATCCATGTACAAGGGCCATTCAGCAAAGCCAACTTCTCAGTTTTATGTTTTAAACTCCACCCCTCCCAGTGAATGGGGGAGTTTAGTTGGGGAGAAGTGAGTGGTAAAGATCAATCAGCTGTGCTAAATTATAATATCAACTGTTCTATGTTTCAGTGATTAGTGGGTGGGATAAAGGAGGAAGAGCAAAGAGGCAAACAGTGAGAGATATGAAAACACAGGTCACAGTGCAAAAGTTCTACCCCAGCCCCCCCTCCATTTTTAAATGGGGAAATACCTCAAATGTAATTGTACATTTCCGATCATCTTTTGGAGAAAAGCAAAGTGAGGAAAAAATAAAAAACATGAAAGTAAATGCATCCCCCTAAACATTTAAACTGATTATAGACCGTATTATATCTCCATCTCTTTGCTTTTGCACTTCCTGTAATACCGTGTTACAGAAGCAAAATAATGTCGGGAATACCTTTAACACGTGCTCCACGTCGATCACCTTCTCCAGGATCGTTCTGTGTCTGGGGGACAGAGTGCGACACAAACATTAACATAACGCTCACAAATGGATTTCAAGGCGCAATCACCATTTTAACAGGGTTTAAAAAAATAAATAAATAATAAAATACAAAAATTTTTACAAATAAAAACACTATAGGCAAAAGTATTTGGACACCTGATTTTGTGGTTCTTCTCCAAAACTTGGATGTGCACAATTTGTATCTAATGTCTTTGGATGGAAATTTACTTGGAAATCTAAATGCACAAAGCCATCTCCATGAAGAAACGGTTTCCATGGGTTAAAAGATCTCCTGCTATAGATATCCCTCCCTATTGAACGTCTATGGGATATACTAAAATGCCACCCCAGGCCTCCTCACCTCACCCTACATCAGGACTTGACTGACTCAATAAATCCTCCCAAAATCTCCACAAAATTTTGTGGAACATCTTTTCCAGAAGAGTGGAGCTTATTGCAACAGCAAATGGAGCCTCATCTATGCTATTCCATGATTCTATTAAATATCTTTAAGCAAAAATTAAAAATAAATCATGTGAATACGGAACAGACAGATTGAACCTGTTGATAGTGTGACACAGGTTGTTGGTGAGATGGCGGTTGAAAAGCAGCTTGTTGATTGGCTCCTCCAGAGATCTGGATGATTCAAACGAGTTCCAGATCACCGACATGGTGAGCCCCGCGATCATCTTTGAGTCGCTTCCTTTACGCGCCAGATAATTCAGCAGCAACATGCTGAGGATCGTGGAAGGAAGATCAAGAGGAAAAATCTGATTTTGTTTCATCATTATATTATTTATAAACGTTACTCCAGCCTCATTAGAGCAGTAAAACTGCACAGCTGTACAACAGCACCATCTGCTGGCTGTAAACCGAAACCTGTAAATCCATATGAATATATATATATTTTTTTGTGTGTGTGTGTGTGTGTGTGTGTGTGTGTGTGTGTTGTCTCACCCTCCTAATGACACCCCAGCTCCCAGCAGAGGGGCCTGTGGGTGGAGCTTTTTCACATGATTGACAGCTGTCTCTACATCTTGAGTACTGGCAGCACAGAACGTAAGAGGGGTCTGGGGGGTAGAGAGAGAAGAAAAGAAGTGAGAGGAATGATAGAAGGAGGGATCAAGAGTGAAAGAGGACAAGGAGAACAGTCTGAGACAGAGATGGAGAGTAAAGGGAGGAGAAGGATAGAGGAAGAAAAGGAAAAGAGTGAATTGCAGTAGAGAGAGAAAGAGGGAAAGTGGGGGGGGGGGATAAAAGAGAAGTTGCAAAACGAGAGAGTGAAATGAAAAGACAGAGGGAGAGAAAGAATAGGAAAGAGGGATGAAGAGGAGAGATTTAGTGAGAAACCTGGAGTGAGAGGGGGAGATAGAAAGAAAGGGAGAGAAACGGAAAAGGCAGAAGGGAAAAAAACGGGGTGATTGAGGGAGAGAAAGACAGAGGGAGAGAGGACAGGATTCGAGCTGAGCACCTGGTGAACTTTGCGCCAGGATTACGAGCTCCTGCGTGTCGTTCCTGCGAGCTCTATAAAGCATGATGCTGATAAGATAGAAAAAAAAGCAGGATTCTGACGCACGTGGCAACGTGAATCACACACACGGCGGGGCCAAAAGTTTGTGGACACTTGGGCATAAGCGTCAGCATGCGCTCCTTTTTGAACGACCCTGAGGAAAAAAGATAGAGAGAGAGAGAGAGAGAGAGAGAGAGAGAGAGAAAGAGAGAGAGAGAGAGAGAAGGTATGACACTGGAGACTTCTTACCAGCAGCTCCTCTCCTCCGAAACCTCGGTTGTTCATCACCACACACCTGAAAGTAAAAAAGCGCACGTGAAAAAGCGCACGTGAGAAAGGACAGTTCACGTGAAGATCGTTCCTTGCACGTGTCGCTCACCTGTACCCGTGTTGCACGGCTTGCTGGACCATGTGCAGGACGTATGTCTGCTGGCTGTTCCCCGTCAGCCCGGGCAGGATCAGCACTGTGGGCCGAGTGGAGGACTGCGGGTAGTTGGCGCTGTCCGTGTTATCGGCCCAGTCGAGACAGAGCTGACCACCGTCTTCTGTACTGATCATCTCGCTGGAGACGAAAAGCGACTCGGATCAGAAGTATTAGGACAACAAACTTTTTTCTAGCCCCATCTGGTTTTATTATTAAGACCCAAACCTGTTGGATCTCCTGCTATAGCGCTCCAAACACAACTGGGATGTCAGTCAAGACTCAGAGTCAAGATTCAGATTCAAAATTTAGTGTGGTTGTCAGAGTCAAGAGTCAAGATTTCAGTGTTGGTGTCAAGAATCAGTGTCAGCCTCAGAATCAAGAGTCAAGATTCAGTGTTGGTGTCAGAGTCAAGAGTTAGAGTCAAAATTCAGTGTGGTTGTCGGAGTCAAGATTCAGTGTCGGTGTCAGAATCAAGATTCAGTTTCGGTGTCAGAGTCAAGATTCAGTTTCGGTGTCAAGATTCAGTGTCAGTGTCAGAATCAAGAGTCAGGATTCAGTGTCGGAGTCAAGATTCAGTGTTGGTGTCAGAATCAAGATTCAGTTTCAGTGTCCGAGTCAAGAGTCAGTGTCGGTGTCAAGATTCAGTGTCAGTGTCAGAATCAAGAGTCAGGATTCAGTGTCGGTGTCAAGATTCAGTGTCAGCGTCAGCATCAGAATCAAGAGTCAAGATTCAGTGTCAGCGTCAGAATCAAGAGTCAAAATTCAGTGTGGTTGTCAGAGTCAAGATTATCTATATGATAAAAATGTACACATTTTCTGCCCCCGATATCTTTCTGATCATCATAAAAACACTCTAATAAACTGAATAATGCAGTGTAAGACTACTCAGGTGTCCACAAACTTTTGGCCAACCTGCGATAGGTGACAGCAGGGCAGGACTTGATCATGACCCGCACAAGGGTCTGCATTCGGCCGCCCCAGCACCAGGGCGTGGGGCAAAACCGCTCCGAGACGACGGGGCAGTGTGTGTGTAAAAACACACGGAATCCGTCCGCACACACCAGCGCAGGAACCTGCAGGAGAGACGGCGGGAACAAAATTACACACCGCCGAAAAACAAACAGGTTCAAGAGTTACAGAGCGATACAACAACGACACTTACAATAACACAACATCCAATACTACACTGTGTTACAATAGACAGAACACAACCTCACACACATAAACATACGAGTACCAAAGTGTGAACATCAGTGACACACATTTACACACTAATACACAAGATGGAACATTCCATTCCACCTTTAGACTCAAGAGTCAAGATTTAGTGTCGGGGTCAGAATCAAGAGTCAGAGTCAGAGTCAAGAGTCAAGATTGGTGTTGGTGTCAGAGTCAAGATTCAGTGTCTGTGTCAGTCAAGATTCAGTGTCAGAATCAGAATCAAATTCAAAATCAAGGTCAGATTCAGAGTCAGAATCAAATTCAAACTCAAGGTCAGTGTAAATCTTAGTGTCAGGGTTAAAGGCAGGGGCTGACAAAAGACTATAAACGGGTAAAAAAAAAAAAAAAAACCAGAATGTTCATCAGGGTGTAACTGTCATTTAAAAGAAAAAAAGAGATGGAGGGTTTGATGGGGTTGGAGGAGGAAAAGCACAGTCTCAGTGTGTCACTAATATTTTATATAAAGAAAAAGAAGAAGAAGATCTGACCTGAGCCTTGTTCTTTCCATACAGAAGAAGGAGTGAAGCTGTAACTGCCCCCAGGACTGCAGTACAGTGTGTAGAGGTGAGAAGATCCGCACACACCTTCCACACACCAATGTCCAACCATGATGGCATTTCTACAATCTGTAATAATTCGCTTTATTTTCTTAACAAACACTCTATACACACACACACTATTCACACACACTATTCTCTCTCTCACACACACACACACTCACACACACACCTCCTTCCTTCTTTTCCAGCATGTAGGGCAAAGGCTACATCACAATAATCTATTTTAGACCTGAAATAAAAATATATATAATACACACAAATTTATTATGATAAATATTCAATTTTGTAATTCAATTTTTTTTTTAGTAAATTAATAAATCACTATAAACTTTCATTCTAAATCCAAAAGCACCAAAACAAAACAAAACGACATCCTGGATTTCCCGATCCGATATTTCCTGCCCCTGTAGGACACTACATGATCCTCAGATTCCTCTTTATATTGAGCCCTATGTAGGGAACTAAGTAAGGCAGCAGAAAGCGGATTGTAACGCGGAATGAAGAAGGACCCAGAGCTGTCTAGGAACATGCCTTAATACAAAACAGTTTTTCTTAATGCGAAAACTTTTTTTTTTTATTGAGAGAATGTGTGTGTGTGTGTGTGTGTGTGTGTGTGTGTGTGTGTGTGTGTGTTATACGTATATATAAACCACACCACACTTCAAAAAATATATAATAAAAAGACGGTGATGTGATCGTGTGATGTCGCCCTCTAGTGGCGTCGGACACAACAGCAAGAAACTAATTATTGTTTAATTCGATTTTTACACATTTCTTATGTTCTGTGAAAGTATTCATAATGCAAAGTTTTCGCACATTTTTATATAATGATGAAAGAGTAAAATAAAATATGATCATGGTCCACGAATGAGTGTTCGTGTTATAAAACAATGTGGGTGTAATTTCATGTAAAAAAAAAAGAGGTGTATTGCCCTCTAGTGGTGTAAAACAAAACGGCAGTGGGTAGTTTTAGTAGAAGAATGAATCTGAACATCTTGAAGAATCTGAAATTTTAGACCGGATGCCACAAATGTCTGACATTCTTCTTAATAGCGCCATCTCTGGAGGAACCCTGGAAGAGTGTAAGTGTTATTTGGAAATGGAGAGATCTAGGCACAAACAGAATCCCAAACAGTAAGACAAGACAGGAAATTGGAAATGACTGATTAACTACAGAGCTTTGTGACAAACATGGATTTACATTTATTGCATTTGGAAGATGCCCTTATTTAGTGTGGCTTACTTACATTTATCTCATTCATACAAATGAACAGCTACTGTATGGGGTTAAGGGCCTTGCTCAGGGTCCCATGAGTGCAGCTTGGTGTGGCTGGCATTTGAACTCATGACCTTTGCATCCAAAAGTGCCTAAATGGACTCAAATAGTTGAAAGTTATAAAATACAAAATTCTTGCTCAAAACAAGGCTGAAGACCCATGAGCAAAAAACTTGCCATGCAAAAAAAACAAGCAAAGGGAACGAGGACATGTGGTGGACAAAAGCCAATACAACACAAATCCTAAATCCTGAAAGGTACTTTAGGTACTTTGTTTACTCATGTTGTTGACCATTAGTTTAATTTGCTTTCTCTAGGCTTTGCCTTCTGGAGGCCAGTTTTCCTTGTATGAAAGACCAGATTTGGACACATCCAGCATCACTGTCCGTCAACATCTCTCATTTGAAGGACTGACGAATACTCTCTCAGATCTGAAGAAGATAGTCGAAGAATTATTTGAGAGGAAATTCATTAAAATCCCTCCACAAGGTAAGAGGAGCTGTTCCTGCTTTGTTAACACAGTGATGGAGTCACTAAAATTCCAAAAAAAAAAAAAAAAAGATTTATATTTATTGTACATTTGCACATATCTGTTGTTCTACACACCCATTTCCCTATTTGTATTTTTTTTTATCCCACTCTGGATCCCAACACAGCACATAAACACCTCCGTCTGTCAGAGAACAACAAAGAGGTGAAAGAAAGTGAGTCTGAGCAGTTGCATCCTGATCATTCAGAGATATTTGACTACTGCATTCAGGTACTGTGTGAGGAGAGTGTGTGTGGACGCCATTACTAAAAGGTGGAGTGGAACCATGTGGTGGAAATTTCAGTCTCATATTAAGACATCAGCAGGAAAGGAGAAGGTAATGATTGTGCTTTTGAGCACAACGATAAGTACTGGAGTCTGTCATGTTCTTCTTCTTCTCTCTCTTTCTGGCACAACAACATTCAGACTGATCTCGGAGTTCCAACGTCCTCCAAAATAGGAGTCTCTGTGGATCACGGTGCAGGAACTCTATAATTTTTGTATAGCGCTTTTTACAGTCCCAAAGCAGCTTTAGAGATATAAAACGATAATAAAGTTATATAAAAGAATTAAGTTTACTGCTTATATTGGAGTTCCTTATAATCGTTTATCCCAGTGGTGACTGTAGCAAGGAAAAAACTCTGAGATTGTATGAGGAGGAAACCTTGAGGAACCAGACTCAAATAGAACCTCATCCTTGTCTGGAATAACTGCATTTTTATTCTTCTTTACTACGAAAAAATACAAATCTGACGCTGTTTATAGCTGCTATAGTGTATGTGAAATCAGGAATTAAAATTAATATGTACATGACAATGTTACTGTTAACAATGATGTGAATTTTATATAAATATTAAAACAAAAAGAAACAATGAATTTATGTTGTGACAGAAGGCTGGCATGGACAGAATATAAGATACCTTAAAACATCAATACACAACAATGTTTGTTTGAGATGGTGTCCCATTTATGGTCCTCCTGCTGGGAACAGTTGAAATTGAGTCTCAGACAGGGGCTTCTGAGAACTGTAGTCCAAGGACAGTCTTTAAAGTCGTGTTGCCCCCTGGTGGCAAGTGAGAGGAATGACTGGTACCGGATACACTACAATCCAGTTCATCCCAAACCAGTTCAATAGGATTTAGGTGTTAGGTGATTCCATGATCTATTAGACTCCAGCTGACTGTTTGCTCTAAAAATAATGCTTACTATTCTCAGATGAATGCAACTGAATGTAAATGAATGCAAATTTGTTTTATTTAACCTGGTAATGTTTTGTAATTGATTTTTTTTAACTCCAATGAACCATTAAAAATGTCATATGCTGAATTTTTATGACTTTTGAAAATAGAAATACATGCAGGACATAATGACTTAATTAATATTCCTTCCACTTAAAGAAAATTAATTACTTTGGAAAAAAAAATTTGAAAACACAGGAAGTTATCATCCAAATATAAAAAAATATATTTTTCACAAACATTCATACAGAGTACAACATGTAGTGAAATACTTATGACTGTCGAACATGTATTAGAAATAGAATATAAAGAAATTAAATAAATAGAAATAAAAGTAAAAAACAAACACAAAATGTCTGAAAACAACTCATAGGGCAAAAACTCTTTTTTTCTAGTCACAAATTAAATCAGAAAACTTAACAAGTACAAAAGTACCTGAGAAATAGACAGACTATTACAGAAACAGGTAAAAAGAAAAACTAAGAGCAGAAATAACAAAGCAGAAAGTAAAAATAGAGAAACAACTTAAATACACAGAGGTTAATAGGAAATCGATGGAAGCACTAAAACCAGGGAGTAGGGATGCACTGGCGACATCTGGTGGAAAAGCAAAGGAAAGACACTAATAGCAAAAAGGAAGGAGCAGAACAGATGCAAATCCTGACATTAGTGTATTCCATTTAAATCATCCTTTAATTTGTAGTGGTTCCTATGATCAAAGCCTGATGAGAGAATGAGTTCAAATCCAAGCCACACCGAGCTGCTACCTATGGGCCCCTGAACATCCAACCACCATTGAAGGATCTATCCACCTTTTTGGTCTTAATGCAAGAATGTTAACTCAGGAAGAATGAAATGAGTTGTATTTCCTTTACATTTTAATAAAGGTTTGAAAATCGCCATGACACTCTCACTCTGCTTTCTATCAGAAACCACACCCAGTCTGTGAATGTCCTTTAAATGAGACCATTGCTGAACAAGGCTTAGTTTGCTTGGCATGTTAGTAGGCAGAAGAAATCAGAAGCACTACTATGACTCACATTATGTGTGGCTTTTATGAAATTAACCCTTAAAAGTAACGAACAACCACCAAATGTTTCCTGTCTTCCCGTTTAACAATAGAACATGCCGGAGCTATGAAGGAAGAGCAGTATGACTCAGGATTAATTCAGTGTCGCATAATAAAGTGTACAAGTCATATTCCGTATTGGTCTCCAATGGGCAGATTTCCAACAGAACCCTCCAAATCATGACTCGATGAGATTCCATTAGGATTTCCAACAAAGTTATAATTCAGTATGATCTGTGTGGCCATCGTAGTAAGAAAAGGTTTATAAATTTGCACCTTTTCAAGGTCAAATTTGGTATGAACAAACTCATTTGGTGCCCATCCCACTACTAAGACTGGGTTCTTGTTTAGAATAAAAGCTAAAGGGACCTATCGGTTTCTTGGTCAGAATGAAAGCCTGAGGGAGCATTAGAAATTCAGAAAGACTACTAGTTTCTTCGTGTTTATAAAGCTTGAAAGCAGACGTAAGAAAACACACAAACTCGTACATTGTGATATTACGCTACTATTATGAAATGTAGTTTAGACCATGATTGTTGCTTTCATTCCTACTGAATGTAGAGTAAGAGGAACTTCCTTTCCTCTGTCTCTCGCTGAAGTTTTTTTTTTCTCTGTCGCTCCAAGTGTCTGAGTGCATGAAAATGGCAGAGGCCGGTATTTCAGAAGACCAGCTTTCAGTAGACCACTTTATCTGCCCAGTGTGTCTGGATCTCCTGAAGGATCCGGTGACTGTCTCATGTGGTCACAGTTTCTGTAAGGTGTGTATTAATGGCTGCTGGGATCAGGAGGATCAGAAGGGTGTCTACAGCTGTCCTCAGTGCAGAGACACTTTCACTCCAAGGCCTGTCCTACACAAAAACAACATGCTGGCTGAAGTGGTGGAGAAACTGAAGAAGAAGACTGAAGTCCAAGCTGATTCTTCCGCTCCCTGTTATGCAGGACCTGAAGATGTGGAGTGTGATTTCTGCACCGGGAAGAAACGCAAAGCCACAAAATCCTGTCTGATGTGTCTGGCCTCCTCTTGTGAAACTCATCTGAAGCCTCATTATGAAGTTCCGGTGTTGAAAAAGCACAAGCTTGTTGAAGCCGTAACACAGCTAAAAGGAAACATCTGTTCCAAACATAACAAACTGATCGATATCTACTGTCATACTGACAAAAGCTGCATCTGTTATATGTGCACTGTAGACGGACACCAAGGTCACGACGTTGTCTCAGCCGGTGTGGAGCAATCGAAGAAACAGGTGAGAAATGTGTTTTGTGGTTGTAGCAGATGCATGAAACACATTTTAACTGCGTTAGATTCATAACAACTCTCCACGTAAACAACTTTCTGACCAGCCAACACCCGTTAATAAAACAGACACATTAACTACACTGAACAATCTAAAACATAATGTCTACACTAATGTACTTTACACAGGCTTTAACGAAAGACAGTGTCTGTTACACGGTTTAACGGGTGAAATATGTTGGGCTTCCTTTAGGAGCATAGCGGTATTTTAAGAATAGCATGCCACTGCATTTTTCCAGTATTACTGCGTGTGTTCAAGACCGAGGAATATGTCCTAATTGTTTTCTGATGCTCATTTCTAAGTTTTTTTGACCAACCCGTAACGCTGTTGCCAAGAAAAATAAAAAAGCACGAGTTTTGGAAAATTTCTGTGCTTATATGATTTCTGTTGCAACTGGAGTTAGCGAGTTCTCCCTTTACCCTGACTCAACGCGCTAAAACGGCTTGTATCTAAACAGTAGCCGACCAAGTAAGTCATTGTTCACTGTCTTCCTCCTTCCTCTCACAACTATTTCTCTCTGGAGTTTAGCTTTTGGCGTCGTTGTGTGTTTGTTTAAAAAAAAAAACGTTTTTTCTCCCGATGCCGTGCAGCTCAGAACACTGGTAAGGTGCGTTCATTTTTTATTTTTTGTTTTTTTCGTTTCCGTTCGGACATTTCATTGGTCTAATGTTATGTCGCTCAGTTTTTTGGCTTGAAGACTGTGAAACCGGGAAAAACCTTGGAAAAATCCATAAATTAGCCGCTTCGTTGTTTAAGCCGTGGGGTTTAAAACGTGGGAAAAAAGTAGCGGTTTATAGTCTGAAAAATACGGTAATGTATTTTGTTTACTGTCAGTACGAAGTAGGAGATGTGAAGATAAAATCAAACCAGAGAATCCAGGAGAAGCAGAAGAAGGTGCAGGAGCTGAAACAGGCTGTGAACACTATAAAGGTGAGCAGTGAGCAGAGACGGAGCTGCTCCTAGAAACACACACAACATGGACAACATGGAGTCATTTAGAGTCCCAGTGACAGAGGGAATGATAGATGTGTGTGTGTGTGTGTGTGTGTGTGTGTGTGTGTGTGTGTGTGTGTGTGTGTGTGTGTGTGTGTCCTAACAGCAAAGAGCACAGACAGCAGTGGAGAACAGTGAGAGGATCTTTACTGAGATGATCAGCTCCATGGAGGAAAAGCGCTCGGAGATGACGAAGATGATCAGAGCTCGTGAGGAGGCTGAACTGAGTCGAGCTGAACGACTCAAAAAGCAACTGGAGTAGGAGATCACTGATCTTCAGAGGAGAGTCACTGAGCTGGAGCAGCTTTCACACACACACGATCACATCCATTTCCTCCAGGTAACACACACTGTCTGATCTACAGAACCAGCTGTTCCTCACACACTCTCTAAAACACCTCTCATTAAGGGAACGATAGATCTTCTGACACGTTTAGTCTGGTTTGGTTTACTTTTTCTAGTGCTTCCAGGCTCTCTGTGATCCATCAGGATGTAAAGAGACGCTTTGCATATCGATCAATCAAAATGTCTCATTTAACAGAGTAGATCATTCTCTAAATCATCTGAAAAAGCAAGTTCTGGAATTGTGCCATAGTGAATTTTACAAAATTAATCCACATGGTAAGAGCATCATCAGTATCTGCATCAGAAACAAGTGTTTTAGTAGTAAAAAGTAATTCAATAATTTGTATCTGTATGTTTCCAGTTGCAGCAGTTCAGCTGATTTCATCCTCAGAGCCAAGGACCAGGCAAGAGTTTATGAAATGTATGTCTAACACACACACACACACACACACACACACACACACACACACACATACACACACACCTGCATAATGGACTAACCATTAAAAGCATGCACAATCGATGTTTTTGAAGTGGAACCGCCAAATTCTCGCTTTGTCTAAGAATTTTTTAACGGTTAAGTCGAGCACAAGGGGGGGAAATTTTGCCATTTAACGTCAGTTATGTCGATCAGCACTGTGCAGCCGCAGAAGAAAGTGGCAGAAAAATCTATATTTACAGATGCTACAGGTGTTATATTGTATACTGGTGAATCTCTGCTGTTAGTTAGTGCACATATGCCTTTTGTTGTTAAATGTTATGCTATGAACGTGAGGCTAAAGCCACGCTTGGTAGGAACGCGGCGCGGAACGTAGGATGAGCAGCAAAAGCATAGAATTAACAACGGCAGGATCGGGGGACTCCGCAAAGCGTTTTTGGGAAAAAAAGCACAGCCGTTGAGAGAGTGCATGAGCGATAACATTAACCGCCATGAACCAACATATACCAACAATAACGGACGGTGAGAGTGTGGAAGCTTAAATAGGAGCTGGTGATGATGCTAAAAGAGCACCATATGTGCGTGATTGAAGCCCGGAGCTTCTGAGAAAGCGTCCGAGAAAGCACTTGCCACGCCGAAAGGGGCGTGGCAGGTGGATTTCTGACAGTTAACAAACATGTACTTTATGTAAATTTTTATAGCATGCTTTCATCAAACAAATCACGGCAACGCTGTTGTGTAAAAAAAACTTAAAAAAACACGTGCATGCACATTCTCATTTATTAACGCAAATTATGTACATAAAGAAATTTCAAGCATGTTAATATATTGCCGGCATATTGATTTTTGTTTATCTTGACACCCCTAGGACATCGACATTACCGGGTTTCACTGTGTGTGTATATATATATATATACATATATATATACGTGTACACTGTGTGTATGTATATATAGTGTGTGAGACCATCCAACCATCTTCATATATATACATATATACAGTGAAGAAAATAAGTATTTGAACACCCTGTTATTTTGCAAGTTTTCCCACTTAGAAATCATGGAGGGGTCTGAAATTGTCATCGTAGGTGCATGTCCACTGTGAGAGACATAATCTAAAAAAAAAAATCTAGAAATCACAATATATGATTTTAAAACTATTTATTTGTATGATACAGCTGCAAATAAGTATTTGAACACCTGTCTATCAGCTAGAATTCTGACCCTCAAAGACCTGTTAGTCTGCCTTTAAAATCTCCACCTCCACTACATTTATTATCCTAAATTAGATGCACCTGTTTGAGGTCGTTAGCTGCATAAAGACACCTGTCCACTCCATGCAATCAGTAAGAATCCAACTACTAACATGGCCAAGACCAAAGAGCTGTCCAAAGACACTAGAGACAAAATTGTACACCTACACAAGGCTGGAAATGGCTACGGGAAAATTGCCTAGCAGCTTGGTGAAAAAAGGTCCACTGTTGGAGCAATCATTAGAAAATGGAAGAAGCAAAACATGACTGTAAATCTCCCTCGGACTGGGGCTCCATGCAAGATCTCACGTCGTGGGGTCTCAATGATCCTAAGGAAGGTGAGAAATCAGCCCAGAACTACACGGGAGGAGCTGGTCAATGACCTGAAAAGAGCTGGGACCACCGTTTCCAAGGTT
>MU556918.1:132672-155172 GCA_024362625.1 Silurus asotus
TATATATAATTGACAAAAATTTGTGGTCTACATCTGAGCATAAGATCCTTCTTAACTGTTCTACTTAATTCAGCATACTTTCTTCATTTCTTCTATTCTTCAATAATTCATCTATCCCTCGATATCTAAAAGATTTTTTCCATTTAAGAGAAATTCTTGAAGCTGGACATAAAATTCTAAAGAATCTACAGATTTCCCGGAAGTTAGCGGCTAGCGGGATGGATTCTTTAGCGTTGTCATGCATGTGCAAAACAAATCGTATTTCCAGTACAGAGAAGTCATGGTGACACTGCGCTAACTCTAGTTCCTTTTTTTTTTTTACCCCTGGCATTGTTGCGTATTTTTTATAATAATACAAATTTTTACTCAAAGTGTGAGGCGGAGACTAAACAAACTTCCGGTCCGCCACCTAATATGTTCCTGCGGGAACTCAGATTTTAACTATGATCCGCACGTAAAAAGGATTGCATTCAGTACATGTGAGAAACCGATACCGATAACTAGGTCAAATAAACCGAAAGTTTTTCAAAACAAATACTGGATTAAATAAAACAAACAAACATAACACTCCAAAAATAAAAGAACAGTATGAATCATGAAAATGTGCCTAATGAAATACATATGAATATATGAATTAATAATTATAATTATATAACTAATAAATTATAGATTATATAATTATATTGCAGAGCACAGTTTTGCGAGTACACACAAACGTGATGTCAGTGATTCGCCCCTAGAGGCCGCTCTCCTAATGACAGCAAAACTTCTCAGCCTCTCCAGGAATGGGTGCAACCTGGAAAAACTATCATAGATTTTTGCTGATTGTTCCAACAAGTTGAAGTCACAGTGATCACACTTTTTTTGTTGTTTTTAATTAGTAATGCTGGCTAAAAGCAGAAAACATCACAACGGTCTGATAACCCTTCACAAACCTGTTCCACCATATCTGCTCTATGAAAAGGTGAGACCCTTTTTTTCTATCACCACAGTGGTATAAAAGTATGCTTTAATGTGATTTTTTTCCTGCAGACTTCCAGAGATGTTAGGAAAGAGGTAGTGGAGTCTCCATGTGTTAGAAGTGTGAGTCAGAAATCCACCAAGGTCATTAAAGACCCAGGCGTTAAGAAGGTGCACACTGTCCCTTCTTGCTCAGTAAAACAACAACAGGTATTACACACCCCACCACTGTAAAGTGTTTCTTATTTTCATTCCGAAATAAATAACACAATGACACGCAACTCCATTACAGGACAAATTCCTTGTGGAAAAGCAGGAAGCAGATGCCATCACGAACCCTCTTCTGGACAACGAGAATGGATTCGTTAAGGTAGGTGTGTGTCGTTAAGTTCAACCTTAAGTCTTGGCAAGTCCTTGCAAATGGAGCACTTCTTCAAATGATGGTTTTGTTCTGCAGGATCTGGAAGTTTTCCTCAAGCACAGAGACATGCAGCATGTGAGAAAGCATGAGCTCCTGCACAAGCGCTGGACAGAGCACGTGTGGTGGCCGGTGCAGCGCAGCATCGATCGCCACTTTATACAACAACGCCATGAAGGAGTGAAGAAGAGGCACTCAGACGACATCGTCTACAGCGCCAAGGTGCAGTTAGGAGATTTCGGAGCCCTTATTCCACCCTAAACAATGATTCTTATTATAATTCAATCGAATGATCTCAGGTCACCACCGCTCCCTTGGAGGATCCACTGTTTCTCCACTCACAATCAAGAACGAGGGAGAAGAGAGCGGTTCTCCACTGCTTGACAGGTTTTAAACCAAACTTTTTTGCGCTTTTTCTTTTATTAATATGCCATCTCATCCAATCATATTTCGGAGATTTCTTCTTTAAATTTAAAATAGCATTCGACTTGTCCATTACAGGAAGCATGGATAGCTCTCTTTGGGTGCCGTCAGAAGAAGAACAGAGCAGGAACAAGAGAAGCAGCAGGTATGGAAATAAAGCAAGATGAGAAACAGTGCAATAAAAAAAGAAAGAAAAATAACCTAATGGTTTTCTGCTATCCAGGAACCAAAGCCTCATTTACATGACCGTCCCAGATGGGCGGTGCTTCCGGCCTGAATGCTGGTCCTCGATTGATCTGTCTCGCAGATGTTCGGGAAAGTCATGGAATGACGGTGCATCCTCAGCCTCATCCAGCACTGACATGGAAAAGTTTTTTTTTCTTTCAGGTTGAGGTGCATTCTTTCTGTTTTATGGTTAGTAATGAAAGTAAAAACAAAAAAGGCTACAAGTTGTTATTAGTATTGTTATTATTAATATCAGTAGTAGTGATATATTGCGCATATTTGATCAAATCCCAGCGCTGCGGAATAAATGGTTAACATTTGTTCAGACGGTGGAAAATAAATCACTTACAATTTTTTTTATTTTTTTTTACAATTATTAGTTTATTCGGCTGCAGTCTTCATTGATAAAACAAATCGCAAAGCAAAAGCAAACCTCGCTCTCTGTGCGAGAGACGGACATGTAAGGTTTTTACTTTGCCATGCATCCAACCAAGTTGATTTGAATACACTTTGGCCTGTTGTCCTTTTCCTCTAGTAATAAATTTGGCTTTTTTAAAAATTAGAAATAAAAAAATAAGGATCCATTCTGTGAAGGTCAGACGAGAGGCGTCTGTTCATAAAGCTGCAGGTCAAGACGGACTCTGACCTCTCCAGTGGGGACCTCGTGGAGCAGCAGACGGCGAGTCAAGGGACCTTTGCCGTCCTGGTCTTTCTTTATGGTCGCAACGGGAACCTCTGTGCGACCCAGGAAGTCTGCAAATGCACAGGTATACGCTCAGGGTTTATCAGAACAAAAATTACAGAATCAACGTTTTCTTGGTTGTAAGGTGCACTTGCCGTCAGGAGAGAACTGGTCCCGCTCGAACACAGTGATGCACAGGACGTCCTGGTACAGGTCCTTGATGAAAAATTGACAGCTGAAGTTCCACTTAGGGTTCACGGTGTCGTTCTGAGGCCGTGAGGTGTAGCACTGTGCTCCCATAGACAGCTCACAGTAAGGGTTACTCTTACCTACAACCACAAACACACACACAAACACACACACACACAGTTAACTTCAGTTTTGTTGGTACACATATATGTTTTTTATTGTCCGACGTGTGTTAGGTCAAATAAACCATCGAAAGACATGTACAGATGGTCCCCGAGGTACGATGGTACAATCTTACGATGAGAAAATTATACATTTTAAGTCCAAACATAACACACCTGTTCCCACATGCATACACACTGCATAGTTTATACAGTACGATTATGTAATTTGTGCCGTTTCGCTAAATTATCTACTGTAATTTGATAAATTATTATATAATTCTTTAATTCTCCTGGGTCTCCACGTCTCGACTATTTATGATGTTATGATAGGGTTACCAAAACGCATCGCCATCGTAAATCGGGGACAAATTAAACTTAAATACTGTATTTATCTAAATACCTAAAAATATCGCTGGAAAGGTTTTTTTTTTTTTTTTTTGTCTGTGTGTATAAATGACTATAAATCTACTTCAATCACACATTTTACTCTGAATAAATAAAATAAATAAGCCTATTAAAATCTAACTGCAGTGCCAAAGAGCTCTACTACATCTTACTCTTCCACCTACTGGTCATTTTTTTTTTTTTTTTCAACATTGACATTCATTTGGCTCAACCTGTTATTACGTTAGAACCACGAAAACCACAAATGGCTGGAAAAATCAGGTGTCCCAATACTTTTGGCAACAGTGTAGAACTAAATGAAATTCAATTCAAAGTGAAATGAGTATTAAAACTTTTGTGTGTGTGTGTGTGTGTGTGTGTGTGTGTGTGTGTGTGTGTGTGTGTGTGTGTGTTTTCTCTCACCATTGGGTTTGCAAGGTTTCAGCTCCACAGCCTCTTGAACTGTCACTAACAAACGTCCAATACCACTTGTCTTTTGCGAGCGAGCTGTGAAACACACACACACACACACACACACACACACACACACACACACACACGATATTTCAGTTTAAAATTAACACGTAAATATCAATTGATGAAATACATGAATATTGAATATTTAAGAATAAAAGTCTGGCTAATGAAAGACCTGATTGGTGTCCAATTTTGGAGATGGAACCTGTAGTGAGGCTCATAATCTCAACATGGATTCTACATAACAACAGGAATTCCTAACAAATTGGTTTATGGAGCTAACTGAAGCACATGTACATTAGATTAGGGATCAAGCGTTCCCTGTCCTTCTCTAACCTTGGTAAGCTTTCTCTCTTTTCAACTTCTCCGTCTCTATGAAGTGCTCTGATGCTGCCTTGATTCGCTGGACCCATGTGGTTCTGAAAAGAAAAAAAAACACACAAAAAAACATGCTAATTCACAATTCTACTATTCATTTTAATACACACTGGAGCGTTTAATGTCATGTTAATTCTGTGTGTGTGTGTGTGTGTGGGGGNTGTGTGGGGGGGGGGGGGGGGGGGGGGGGCATGTACCTCTCGTTGATGGTGTCAGCTCTCAGTGTGTACACGCGGTCGATGTGCGAGATGTGCAAGATGGGATCTTCGCTCGAGGGGTCAGACGGCATTTTAACCAGGACTTCGTTCAAAAACACAGGCTAATGAGGGAGACAGACGAACAGAAAGAGATGAAGGATAGAAATGATGTGAGAAAGCGAGAGAGGGGGAAGAGAGTGAGTGAGGCAAAAACAGACAAGAACAAGGGAGAGAGAAAAGAAGGAAGTGAGAGAGGGGAAGCAAGAGGGGGTAGAAAGCAAGAGAGAGGGGAAGGGGGCACAGGAGAAAGGGAGAGAGAGGAGGGAAGCAAAGGAGAGAGGGAGGGAAAGAGAGCAAGAAGGGAAGTGAGGGAGACAGAAATCAGAGAGAGAGTTCCATCATCCACCCCGCTTGCAGAAATATCCATGTACCCCCAAGTTCTTGCTCTATGACTTGGTTACCGTTTTGTACATCTTGTAGACGGTGGTGGACTTGGGGCTGAACAGCCGGTCCGTGTTGGAGGAGAACTGCTTGGACGTGTAGGTGAAGAGCAGGAAGTCGCTGAACAGGAAGGCCCACAGCTCCTTGTTGCTCTTCGCCTTCCACACACGCCCACTGTGCAGCAACTTGCGAGGACCAAGGCAGTTCGTCAAGGAGTTAAAGACCAAATGCTGGACGAAATACAACGCACACGCGAGTTTGGGCATCATTGTGGTGTATAATAGAATATATAATATATAATAAATAATAGGTGTATAATAGAATATAGACATATATAGAAATAAAGTACAATTGGTTCAAACAAAACATTCTAGAATATTGTAATATCTTTAACAGTTCTTTAATAGTGTCAAAACAGCCCACCTCGATGACCCCCTCGCACTGCACGCGGTTCTGCAGCCACTCGAGGCGGTCTGAGTTTTCCTTCTCCCTCACGCCCTCGTTAACCTGCGAGCAAAGAAGCTCCGCCTTCTCCAGCGCCTCCCGGAGGTTCACCTGGTCCACGTGTCCCGCTGGAGTGTTTTCCAAAATCTACAACCATAGAGGGACGAATTCTTTTTACGCTTCGGTATAAACCATCGCGCGTTCGCATTCTCATTTCGAGTTCGAGGTCTTACATTTCTAATGATTAATGGATAGCGCGTGATCCTCTGCATGGGCTTGAGCAGGAAGCTGGACAGTGGCATTCCTTTACACCGATAATTAGTTGCAATTTTCTGCAAAAAAAGACACCCCCAGATCAATTTGTCTTGAACCTCTGCTATATGAGGTACAGCGAATGGTGTATTTTGCACCAACTTTAAGGAAGAGCTTGAAATCGGCCGAGGCGTCTGTCTTCTGCTGCAGCAAAGCGGCCGCGTTTAGCTGGCAGCTGCAGAAGCGGATGTAGGCCTGCATGTGCGAAAGCTCAGAGGACAGGATGTCTCCGATCACCTGCACGGGCATGCGCTCACCTGCCGTCTTCTTGCGCACACGCAGAGCTCTGAAAAAGTATATTGACCATTTACAACATTAGTCTAGTTAAACAAATTGTTCATCTCAATGGCATTCTTTTTGCTGTTCTCCTGATTGAAGAAAGGTGGTGCTGTAAACCACTTAATCACTCACTTTAGCAGTTTGGTGTTACACATGATCAGCTCTCTCCAGTTCACAAAGATCACGCCCATCTCCACCTCGGTCAAGCGGCCCGACTCGGCCATGGGTTTGTGGAACACCTACACACACAAGATAAGTCACACGGTATCTCCAAGTGTGGTTGATCAGCGAAGATTTAAGAGTCCAGTGGTGTATTTACTGGTTCTTCTCCAAACTCTAGCATGAGATTTTTCCTACACTTGATCTACAAGACTCAAACCAGCATGACGATGCCCCTGTGCACAAAACCAGCTCTTACATGGGTTGGACGATCTCCTGCTATAGAGCTCCAACCCTATTAAAAAACATCGCGATGGATGGGAACCATCCCGGACCTCCGCTGAATACGCAAAAATCTCCAGAAAATCTGGTGGAACATCTTCCCAGAAGAGTGGAACTTATAAAAGCACGATTTTGCTACATGAACCTCATCTTAAAAACCAACATGGCTGACTTTGGTCTCATTGCATATACAGTGCCCTCCACAATTATTGGCACCCCTGTTTAAGATGTGGTCATGGACTTCTAAAAATTCTCCCTTTTTTTAAAGCAACATAAAACCCAATTACAATAAAAGAGAAAAATCCAACCTTTCATTTAAGTACATAACTTCATACATTTAGAAAAAAAAAATCATACATTTAGAAAAAAAATAAAACCTTGAAATCATGTGTCCCACAATTATTGGCACCCCAATTTTTTTTTTATATATTTATTTTTCTGTATTTGCTAAGGTTGGTCAGGGTATCTAGGGACTATTAATTAGTAATTCATGATTTCCTGTTTCCCTGGGGTATAAATATGACGTGACACAGAGGCCTAATTCTCTTACACATTTGTCAACATGGCAAAGACAAGAGAACACACCATTCAGGTAAGGCAGATGTGTGTCGACTTTCATAAGTCAGGCAATGGCTAAAAGAAAATAGCCACTCGCCTTAACTTGCCGGTATCTACAGTCAGAGGAATCATCAAGAAGTTTAAAACAACTGGATGATCTAGAAAGATTGTGCAAAGAAGAATGGGCAAAAATCCCTCTCTCTGTGTTCTCCAATCTTGTGAAATGTTATAGGAGGAGATTAAGTGCTGTCTTGTTGGCAAAAGGAGGTTGTACAAAGTATTAACATCAGGGGTGCCAATAATTGTGGCACACATGATTTCAAGGTTTTTTTTTTTTTCTAAATGTGTGATTTTTTTTTACCACCAAAGTAATGTACTTAAATAAAAGGTTGGATTTTTTTCTTTTTTTGCATTTGGGTTCTATGTTGTTTAGAAAAAAAAGGAGAATTCTTTGAAGTCCACGACCACATCTTAAACAGGGGTGCCAATAATTGTGGAGGGCACTGTATATTGTGTGTGTGTGTGTGTGTGTGTGTGTGTGTGTGTGTGTGTGTGTGTGTGTGTGTGTGTGTGTTTGTTCACCTCAAGCACCAGCTCCAGGTCCTGTACGTACGTCTGCTCCGTCTCGATAAGTTCATGGATGTAGCCCTGCCTTTTCCTCTCCTCACAACTCATGGAGTCTAAGCTCAAAAGGTCCGCACACCCTACACACACACACACACACACACACACACACACACACACACACAGACAAGCATGCAGACACACACAGAGACGAGCATGTAGACATGTATGCATGCACAGACTTACAGATGAACACACAAAGACAGTAGACGCACTGAAGGTGAGACAGAGACGGCCAATAGAACCAATGTTATTCAGTATAAATAAATAGATTTTATATTATTTTATATGAAATTAAGTGATAAATTAATGGAAAATAGACTAAAGGTATAAAAGAATAAACAAACAGTAGAGGCATAATAAAATTGTCTTTATTGATTTGTTTCATAATTTATCTATTAACATTTGACAAAGTTATCTCTTGATAATAATCCCAGAATCTATGATTATCCTAAAATATATAAAAAACAAAACAAAAAAAACTACCAATCAATACAAATGATCGCAGTCATACCTTAGAAATAATTCAGGTACTAAAGTCAAACTAACGGGAATAAGGAAGGAAGGGAAAGTGATGGCGAAGCCTGGACCTCCAAAACCGTACATGTGCATGCACACGCAAGCGTGCAAACACACTGTGGGTTTACGGTAAAAAAAAAAGTCTTTATTTCGCGTTCTTGATATAAAAGAGCAGCAAAGCTTGGAGCAGAGCTTCTGTTAGAGCACACAGAGAGCGAAAGGCCGTGGCGCTGGAGCGTAAGGGCTGTTAGCGAGTTGCATAGGGACGGTTTAGGCGCTATTGGTTAGCATGCTGCTGGTGACGTTGTCAGGTGTGTGTGTGCGTGCTACATTTTAACAGGAAGAAGCCAACTAACACTCATATAATGTAAACGGTCTTATTAAAGAAGCAGCGTATGCTGGTAATAGCAGGAACACACGTATATACAAGTGTAACTGGATACATTCTCTGTCTCTTTATCTTTCTCTCTCTCTTTTATTTTTTAGAATAATTGTTCAAGGACTGTAAAAAAAGGACTACTCAAACGGCAACCTGATCTATTTCTTAAAATAAAGTTTGAGTTTTCTTGATCATGCTACACAAGCATACATACATACATTCTCTGTCTCTTTATCTTTCTCTCTCTCTTTTATTTTTTAGAATAATTGTTCAAGGACTGTAAAAAAAAGGACTACTCAAACGGCAACCTGATCTATTTCTTAAAATAAAGTTTGAGTTTTCTTGATGCATGACAACAGGAGAAAAGAAAAGAAAAACAAGGAGAATTTCAAAATGAGGGCGGAGCCTCATCCAAAAAGAGCAGGAAGGTAGCGGAGTCTCGTGTGCTGCTCTCTGATTGGAAGAGGAGGAGGAGGAGGAAGAGGAGAAGGAAGAGGGGCCGTGGCTAGATTTCCTGAAATAAAGCAGAGATGAGGCGAGCGACAAGGAAAAGGGAAGGAACAGAGGAGTGGATGAGTGTCAAAGGGTGATGAAGAGAGGGATGGATAACATAGTATCAGTGCTGCGAGAAAGAAGAAAAAAAAAGACCTGAAACGCTGGGATTCGTAGACATTCAAACTAGGAGACCCAAACCTCTTCCAGCATGACATGGTTTGGAAGATCCCCTGCTATAGATCTCCAACCCTATTGAAGACCATTGAGATTGAATCCCTGACCTCCTCACTTTACCTACATCAATACCTGACTTTTCTAACGCCATTATAGCCAAATGAGCACAAATCTCCATAAAGTCTACTGGAACATCTGCCCTGAAGAGTGGAGTACGTTCAGGTGTCGACAAACATTTGTCCATATAGTGTACCAAGAGACACGACCCCACTAAGCTGCTACTGCTGGGCCCTTGAGCGAGGCCCTTAACCCTCAAATGCTCAGGTGTATGAATGAGATAACTGTAAGTGGCGCTGGATAAGGGTGTCTGCAAGACTTACATTGCTGGCTGGGGTCAGACTCTGTGGTCATCTTAACATAATTGGTCGGGAAGAGCCCGGTGACTCCATTGATTTCTCCTTTCCACCAATCAGAGTCGTCCTTGTTGAGGACGTTGATCAGCTGACCTTTCTGGAACGTCATTTCATCCCCATTGGCTGCTTTGTAGTCGTACATGGCGATGACTTGACACACTAAGGAACAAAAGAAAGTGGCATTCGATTGTGAAAGATACTTTAAATACACTGCTTTGGTGTGATCGGTGTGTATTCCTGCCTCGATACCAATCTAGATGGTGCGTGTGTGTGTGTGAGACCTACGTGGTTGGGGTGCAGGAGTGCTTTTACCACTGTTGGGCTCCAGCAGTCTGACGTTTGAGGAGTGAAACCAGCCCTTTTGACGCTTCTTACCCCGAGCCTATAACACACACACACAATGAAGGCCACCCTTTAGATTGATCTCACCATTAAGCTGGGTTCCAAACATTTGACGGTGACCCACAGACCTGCAGCTCTCCCAACCACCAGCCACACGAGTTCTTATGGAGAACAAGAATGAGCTGCCCTGGATTAACGTTTAGCTGTTCTGCTGTCATGGCAGTACAGGCTGCCGTTACCTGCGCAATCTCTGGAAAGACAAAAAGGACGTTAAAGACAGAACCGGAGCATCTTCCATCAGAGAGCATGTTTGTCCTCGACTCACCTGGCTTTTTATTCGATACACCAGCTTTGGCAGACTAAAAAAAAGAACACGGAGACACATGTTAAACCTACGCACATGACGGAGATTTAGGAATTCGAATCATTCTAAACAAAATTTGCCTACATCAGAGTCTTTGGGTTTGACATAGTTGGAAGGAAAGAGTCCAGTCCGGTCTCCGATGCAGCCTTTCCACCACTCTCCCTCTTTTTCCATCACCAGGACAACGTCTTCGGCTCGGAACGTCAGATCACCCGATTCGGGACTCTCGTACGTGTAAAGAGCCACGTATTCTAGAAAAAAGGGAACCACACAAAGATACACCATGCATTTTTCTTTTAAAAAACCTGAAAGTTCATATGAAAAAAACACAGCTCACCTTCAAGGAGGGCCGAGTCGGACAGGTCTAGATCATCAACTGTGGAATACAAAGGCCTGAAAAACAAGCAAAGAAGATTTTGCAGAGGTTTGCAGAGAATCTGGTGTCTCCATTTTGGGTTCTCCAGGTTCTTTGGTTTCCTCAAACTGGTAAAACCCTAATTCTGGATCCAAAGCTTTGACTCCAATAAGACTTCTGTCACCCATTTTGAATTTGGGACACATTTTGTGAGACGTTAAACCATGATTACGGAGTTTTCAAGCAAAGCATCCCAGACTACTTTGCAGACTATTTCTGGATCAAGACTATTTTTAAAACACCATTTTTTTTTTGCAATATGAATTAGTTAGCATAATAATACTGCTCCATGACTAGCGCTCTTTAAAGGAAAATCTAATACAGAACACGAAGAAAATCTCTGGAACATGAAAAGAGGGTTCTTACTCGGTGTGTGTGCTGTTAGTATTGGTCATCATTAATACATAGGTTTTGGGGAACCAGCCTCGGTTCTCCCCGAGTTCCCCGTACCACCAGCTCTCCTGCTGCTCCAGAACTGTGATGATGTCATCCTTTAAGAAGCCGAGCTGTGTGTCGCTGGTAGCTGTCCACGCAGACAGAGCTACGGCCTACACACACATACACAGTTAGAATTACCTGATTGTGTTGTGTTGTTTAAAGTCTAACACTTTCTTCACATATGCCCACCTGTGCATTCGGCGTGTGTGTCTCTGCAGGAGTGTGTGTGGGTGTCGGACCTTCTATATCCACTCGAGGGATCCTAGTGGAAGGAGATATTGCATAAATATCTGAAAAAAACAAGTAAACGAATTTAAAACCAAGAATAATTTGAAGTTGTACACAGAGTAGTCAGTAGAGGGAGCTGTGTTCTGTGCTGTCGAATCAGTATCGTCGCTATTATGCATTTTCTCAGCATAACTTTCAGGAAACCAGCCGCTACTGCCTCTGAAAGTGCCATATAGCCAGCCAGGTTCCCTCACCGTGGACTCTTCCACCTGAAGGAAACGGGATCGGTGTGTTTTAATGTTACTTTTAAGGACGTGTATTAAGCCTTGGTCTGTTTGTGTAACTGTCATTGTGTACCTCAATCAGACCATCTGCTTCCAGCGAGAGTTCATCAGAGTTGCGAGCGGTGAAGGGATAAAGCGCCTTGTAGGTGCTCAGCGTCACCTTCTTGCCCTGAACATCGAAACCACTCGGTTGTACACTTGTACCTGTCAAACCGGTGACCAAGTTTGGAAAAAGTACACACAAATCAGCCCATGTACACACACACACACACACACACACACACACACACACACACACACACACACACACACACAGACGCTTACTCCTTATATTTGCTGTCCTGTTCAACAGGGCAGAGAGCTGTGACTGAAGATCAACGTTAGCGCTGTTCACGAAATCGGTTCCTCGCTCATGAGCTCCATCACCTTCCTTCTCCTTGCTGTCTTTCTCTTCTGCTCGCTGTCCCTCTTCCCCTTCTTTATTTTCTGCCCATTTTCTTTCCTCCGTCTCTCTCTCTTCGGCTCTTCTCCTCTCTTCCCTCTGTCGTTCCTCCCTCTCCAGCTGTGCGGCCTTTTCTTGCGCCTCACGGAGTCGGGCCTGGGCTTGGATTTGCTGCTCCTCTCTGAGCTTGGCTTCTCTCTCCTGAGCCAATCTCCTCTGGCGCTCGACCTCCTCCTTCTGCAGCCGCTCCTGCTCCAGCATGGCCTGCCTGAGCTCATACACACACACAAACACACACCATCGTCAATGCTGCATGTTATTAAAACTCAAAACACAAAAATATAGTGACCCGTTGTGTACTGCAAACACATGATCTTTAATCACCTAGCCAATTCTTCATCTTGCCTCCTTTGCTCCTCTTCTTCCTGCCTCCGTCTCTGCAGCTCCTTCACTTTCTCCAACTTCACACGGTTGAGCTGGTCCAGCACAGCCTGCTGCTGCCGCTGCCTCTCTCTCAGCTCCTGCAACGTTCCCAAAAACACTTCACAAATGCTGGCTGCATGTTCTGGGAGGCAGTAGAAAGTCTAATCTGCCACACCAGTCAGACATTTCTAACCCCTCCTTACACTGGTATTTAATAGTATCAGTTTTTTAAGGGCATCATGTTCCCAGGGTATTATGTTCCCAGAGTCCATTGTTTCCAGACCTCTATGGCTCCAGTATCCTATTTTCCCATGATTATATACTCCCATGTTCTCATGGTCCAAAGTTTTAATCTGGTTCCCAAAACATGCCCTATGTACTTAGGGTCTGTTACACCTTGTGCCCTAGTTTTTCAAAGTATCATGATCTCATGACCATGTAGATGTAGACTGTACATGACCAGGATCCTTTACCTAGGGTTCTATACTTCCTGTCTAGTTCTTTCCCTGGGTCCTATATTTTCAGAAAGTCAAACTCCCAGTCCATGCTCTTGGAGCCCCAATAACCTATATTTCAACATCCCTTACTTTCCAGTATCCTATAGTCCCCGTACCTTTTATTCCCAGAGTCTGAAACTAGCAAGTGCCTGGTTCTCTAGAACTTCCCACAGTTCCCCATTCCCAGAGCCCAAAGCTCCTGCACACACATATATTAGGAGCCCAATAAACCCAAATTGCTTTATGTATCGGGGTCATACATCTTACTATGGTCCTGTAGTCATTCAGAATTTATACCTCTGCTCTTTTATACATCACGAATGTATTTCCAAAATATTGTCATGATACAAGCCAAACTAATGAAAGAAGTCCATTAATGAAGATGGATTAGATGATGAACCAGTCAACTCAAACACAAAGAGCTGCCATAAAAAGGCACAAAGTTGAAGAAATCACAGTGCTTCACTTTTTTTTATAGATGGATATGTGCCTTTCCAAATCATGTCCAATCAACTGAATTTACCACAGGTGGACTCCAATCAAGTTGTAGAAACATCTTAAGGATGATCGGTGGAAACAGGATGCACCTAAGCTTAATTTTAAGTGTCATGGCAAAGACTGTGAAAACCTATGTACAGTGGAAATTCTATAGAGATAAATTAGATGGGACCCCAGGTCTCCTCATCTCCCCTTCATCAGTACCTAACTTTACAGATCACCACAAAATCTAGTGGTCCATCTTTCCAGAAGAGTGGAGCTATTATAAGAGCAAATAGGGTCTAAATGTGGAATTGAATATCCTTATGATCAGACGTGGACAAGTCAGACTTGTCATATGAAACCTTAAGAATTACAGTATTATATATACAGTATATACAGTAGCCATGATTACACCGTCCCCTTGCCTGAACCTCTGACCTTCCGATCAGTAACCCAAAACCTCAACCATTGAGCTATGAATAAAATCCTCCAATTGGGCTGACGTAATTTAATTTTGGAGATTAAACTGAAAGCTCTGCGGAGTTATAAATAAATCTGCTTTGTTAGTTTAATGCATTTCAGGGTGTCTTTCAGATTCTACACATTTAGTGCTTTTTTCTAAGCAGCAGCATCAGTTGCTTTGATCTCATTTGCTTTTCAGCAGCTTGGTGTGTTCAAGTTTACTGACATGCTGAACTGTGTTAGCAAGTGTTGACAGAAAACAGGAAGAAATGAAAGGAGGAAGAAAGAAATGAACGAATGAATAAGAAAAGGAAAAAAAGAAAGGAAGGAATGAATGATTAGATGGAATGGGAAAAGGATATCGGAATGAATGAAGGTAAGAAGGAAGGAATAAAAGGAATGGCTGAACAAATGATTGCATCTTCTAACACGGAAACACACTGCGAGATTTCTCCAGATCTCATGACCGATGAGTGAAAAAAAGTGGTTCAAAAAGCTTTGCCAGTAAATAGTAAAACCCAACGAAGATACATGCAAGACGGAGGGATGCTGTTGGATGAGTGTGACACAAAATAAGGACAAAGAGAACCTTGATTAGAAGGAAGAGATTGGTTAGACAGCCCAGCAAAGACAGAAGTCCCTGAAGCATACAGTCATCCATCTCCACTAACTACAGGGAGGGCGAGAAGGAGGGTTAGAGGAAGAGAGAAGGAATATGCAAAGAACGAGGGCATTAAAGAAAGTGTGGAGTATGTACGCAAGGAGAACATAAACAAGAAAGATCCTGGAAGAGTAAACGTTAGTATCATTTTCATCACGGAGGCTAAATCACGGAGGCTAAATCATGGATGCGCAACTGTGTACGGTCGGGCGATTCTGGACGTGTAGTCGTGTTGGCATTAGAATTAGCATAATGGCATGCAAATTATCTTTGGAAGAGAGAAAAAATTTCAGTTTAATCCAGATAATGGCACCATATTTTTAAATTATGCCATTGTGAGAAACGATCAATCAGACCTTCATGTCCCGGTTGTAGCGCTCCACCTCAGACAGCTTGGCTGTGGTCTCCCTCTCCAGTGCATCCAATTGCTCCTTCAGCTTCCGACAACTCAGATCCTTCTCACACTTATTCCTCTTCACATCAATCACTCCTGCACCTGAGGAAAGGAATGAAAGATGCATGGCCTGTTAGAACTTTTGTAGTTGCTTTGACCATGTATTCTCAATATACATAGGGCAAAAAAACATTGGGACACCTGATGTTTTTCACCCACAGGTGGTTCTTCCCCACCTGTTAGAACAAACATGGAGGCATACCATTGTATAGTTTGTCCTTGGATGCAGTAGCAGGGAACTACGATCTAGGAGAACCAAACCTATTCTAGAACAAGTATACATCATCTCTTGATGCATCCATGTGTGGATTGTCAGAAATCAAACCATTCATGCATCCAGTCCTCTTTATTCCCCAGTTTTGAGAAAAATGTGTTTTTGTGTTTTCTTACAGCTAGTGTTGCTCTGTGTGAGGTTTCGTAGTTTTTCTGACAATTTCTGTTTTTCTGGAGCCAGACTACTCAGCTGCCTCTGAACATCCTAAGAAAAAAAAACTCACATTAGTATAATTCTGAACAAGATCATTCCAAACAAACAAACCGCAGATCTTAGCACTGACAGATGCATCAATGCGAACCTCGAACTGCAGCTGAAGCGAGTTAATGTCAGCGATCCGTCCATCTCTCTTCTGATTAATAAGTTCCAGCTCCGCCCTCTGGACCCGCCTTTTGCTCTGGGCATCACGGAGGCAGTTTGAGATTTGCTTGTGCCTGTTGCCCTAAGGAAGTATCAAAAAGTGTTAATTAGACACCATGTATTTCCATGCTGACACTCTTAAATGCGGGTAATTCGAATACGGAAACATATGCATATTCTCTGGTGGAATGTTATTTAGAGTGTAATTCTGACCACAGCCTCCAGCTCCAGCTCCAGACTCCGCTTCCTGGCTGTGAGTCTCTCAATATCTCGCTTCTCCTTTTCACCCTGAACCTGCAGCTCCGCCCGTTTACTGCGTTCCCACTCCATCCGCTTCTGTCGCTCCGCCGCCTGAAACAGAGGTAGAACACATTTACACCAAGATTTACAGATACAACCTAGAGAGTGGACCTGTGGCTAGCCTGGTGAAGGAGGTGTGGTCACTGTACACAAGCTTCTAATTGAGAGGCATGAGTGACCTATATACCGGTCTGTTTCAGGGGAAGAGGAGTGGTATATGTACCTGTCTGTCCAAATTAAAGAGGAGTAGCCTGTGTACCTGTATGCCCAAAGGTACAAAGGTGTAACTTCTCTTCCTTTCCGTCCAGATATTAGTGTTTGTACTGAACGCACCTCCTGTCTCTCCAGCTCCTTCAACCTCTCCTCCTCCCTCTGTCTCTCCATCTCCTTCTGCCTCTCAACGCGTTGCTCCTCCTCTCTCTGTTGACGTAGGGCCTCCCTTTCCCTCCGCTCCTGATCCTCCCTCTCTCTAAGCCTCCTCCTCTCCTCCTCCCATCGCTCCTCCTCTCTCCGCCTCCCCTCCTCACGTCGCTGCTGCTCCTGCAGGGCCTGGCGCCGCTTCTCCAGCTCCATGCTGCCTCGCTGGAAGTTCTCCCGCAGTTTATCCTCGAACGACACTGAACCGTAGAACCAAAAAGAAATCCAATCAACGAGGTATAAAAATTATATTTATTTAAATATTTCAAAGAAGAAAACACATTTCAAGAACGTCTGTGTGCGTATACCGTTATTCTTGCTCTTGTGTACAGGTTCCGGCTCAATGAGCTCAGTGCCAATTAGAGGAACGGACCCATTCGGTAGGTCACATGACTTCCCTATTCTACACCCACACAATACACAAGATTATTCAGTAACCAGCACATTAAATTTTAAAGGCTCTTAAAACTTTTTTTGTATTTGCTTAAAATTGTACATTCTAATGTGTGTGTGTGTTACCTGAAAGATGGCGGCAGAAGGTCAGCAGGTAAGGTCAATGGTAATGGGTGGCCCGTTTTAGCCATGTCGACAAGGTGCATAGCCAAAATAAACTCTTCAGCTCGCAGCTGACCATCATGATCTACATCCGCCAGAGTCCTAATCACAAACACACACACACACAATGAACAAGTGTACAAGTGTAAACATACCTCACATGCTCATAATCATACTCACCAAATAGTGGCAAGTTGGGTCTGGGTGAGGTTAGAAGCAATAAGGGCGTTTCTCACCTGCGGACCTACACACACACATATACATACACACGGTTCACCGATTCATATCTACTTGAATTGCAGATACCTGATAAGGAATCTTCACAAACACACACCTGACAGGTATCCGGTCATAAGCTTGTCCAGGATATTGAATTGCTGGCGGTACTTGAGGCGGGATGACTGAGGCACGGCCCAATCCGACGTCCCGGTTTTGGGGGAGTTGCTTGCGAGAGAGGTGGTGGAGGAGGAGTTTGAGCTGGTGGCAACCAATGGGAAATGAGAAATTTTACAAATCAAACACCACAATGCATTCAGGGGACAAGCTGCGGTTGTGGGTTCAGACAGAAGTCTTGAGTTTGTATGTGGGTTTGGGTGTGTGGGTGGGTGGGTGGGTGCATGAAGATTGACCACTTAAGGCCAATTCAGTACCTGCTGGAAGCCAAGTCCAAGAGGGAGTGAGATTTAGTCAGACCTAAAGACACAGAGAGAGCTGTGAAAGACAGAAATAGAGGAAGACCCTGAAATATGTGACAGTTTATTGGTATGTTTTAGTTTAGGTGAGCGTGTGTGTTACCTGGGGCGGGTGCGAGCACCGTGGCAGTGCCGTTGGGTAAAGTTGGCATGCTGAGCGAGTCAGGGACCAGAGGCAGAGGCAGCAGAGGTTGCACAGCTGGCATAGAAGTCAGAGAAGTCATGGAGGTTACGGTGGCCCCGACAGGCATTGGGGTCAACAAGGGCATTGGTGGCATGATAGACAGGTTTGGCATCGAGCCCATGCCTACACACACACACACACACACACACACACATAACTATCAGACCACATAAAACTCAAACGGATCAGATTCCCAATAGATGAAGCATATAGAAGCAGCTCCTGACGCTCGGTTACCGAAGCGCGCCGTTGACATCAATACAGGGACCGGGGTTTGCTTCATAATGATTGGCAATGATGGGGGGAGGGGCTGACCCTGAAGCTGCAGCTTAATCAGCTTCATGGCAATGGAAAATTCCAGACGATCCATCTTTCCATCTTTCCCCATGTCAGCCAACGCCCTGAAAAAGAGAGAGAGAGAGAGAGAGAGAGAGAGAGAGAGAGAGAGAGGCAGTGTGATGAAAGATGGATAGAGAGGGCGATTGGCATTAGCAGATTGGAAAAGGTACGGAAAGAGAGACAGGGGCAGAGAGAGAGAGAGAGAGACAAGTTGGAAAGAGATGATAGAGGAATGGAAAGAGCAACAAGAGGCAGAGAAATGAAAGAGGGGTGGAAAGAGTGACAGACATGTAAATGTGTGTGTGTGTGTGTGTGTGTGTGTGTGTGTGTGTGTGTGTGTGTGTGTGTGTGTGTGTGTGTGTGTTTTAAAGAGAGAAAGCTAACACAAGGCTCCCTTTATATAAACCATCCTGTGTATTTGATAAGGACTGTGTACACTAAAACCATGTGTGTGTGTGTGTGTGTGTGTGTGTGTGTGTGTGTGTGTGTTTTTGAGAGAGAGAGAGAAAGAGAGAGACAGATCTTACCAGATCTCAGCCAGTACTGAAGCAGGAAGTCCAGACTGCAGAAAGAACTTTCGTGCTTGATCTCCTATACACACACACACACACACACACACACACACACACACACACACACACTGAACTCTTTTATGTTTAATTATATGTGACATGAGAGTTATGATTTACTCCACACTGCACTGACCTCAATTCTATTCCCAGTCTTATCCACGCTCTGTGTGTGTTTGTGTGTGTGTGTGTGTGTGTGTGTGTGTGTGTGTGTGTGTGTGTGTGTGTGTGTGTGTGCGCGCACGTGTGTATACACTCACCTGACACATATCCCAGAGTGGGACTGAGGGAGTCAAACTGTTTGTCATGCTTCCCTCTCTCTTCTGGGGTTATGGCCCAAATATTAAACCCACCTGAGATAGAAAGGTTAATCATTATGAATCTCACACACATGCTTATTTGAGGTGTTTTTCACATGCACACACACACACACACACACACACACACACACACACACACACACACACAAACACACAAAGTATGGACAAGCATGCCTCAGACACCCAGTGTGTTATACATACATACATACATACATACATACATACATACATACATACATACATACATACATACACACACCATAATAACCATTCCTCAGCCATCAAACGTATTAACTCAAAAGAAACAGGAAATGCCAGATTGCTAACTTGGGTGGCACTTCCTGCTGGTAACGTCTTAAACACATACACTTGCACACACAATCTTAATAGCAGCTCCTGGCGTGTCCTCTCTAGAGGATTTCCAAGAGCAACAACAATTCCACAGACCTTTCTCCAGAACACCCCCCCACACACACACACACATACAAAGTAGAGTAGAGATAGCACTAATCTCTGGAGTTTAACATGTGAACTTGTGCAATCTTCAGTCGGCCCTGTAGAGTGCAAAACAATGTACACTTGAAGAGGGTCGGCTAATCAGGCCCTCGATAAACAACATGCAAATGAACTAAATGACAGATGTAGAGGTCAGTGGGAGAGAATACGTTAACAACAGGCAAGAATATAAAACACACACCCGCGGCTGTTTGTTCAAAATGTTTTGCAGTGCGAGAAAATTCTCATGAACAATATAGACAACATAGCTTGTTCACCAAGATTGACAGAGTCCACACCTCCTTCAATATGACTAAAGGACACAAAGGCCATACCTCATTTTCTGAGACTGACAGATATAAAGGTCATACCTCCTTAATTGGGACTGATGTACATCAAGGCCATACCTTCCTTACTGGGAAAGAAGGACACAGAGGGCATGCCGCCTTTATTGGGACTGAACGGCAGAGAGGACGAATCTCCTTTACAGATCATGGCGCCTTTATTGGGACTGAAGGCTATAGAGCCCATGCCTCCTGCACTAGGATTGAAGGATTGAAAAATATAGAAGCCACACCTCCTTCACTGGGATTGAAGGACATAGATGACATAACTTCTCTGGGACTGACAAGTACAGAGGCAATGCCTCTTTTACTGGCACTGAAGGACATAGAGGCCATACCTCCTTTACTGAGACTGAAGGACATAGAGGCCATACCTCCTTTATCAAGACTAAAGGGCATAGAGGCCATACCCCCTTTACTGAGACTGAAGGACATTGATTACATAACTTCTTCTCTGGGACTGACAGGTACAGAGGCAATACCTCTTTCACTAGCACTGAAGGACATAGAGGCCATACCTCCTTTATTGGGACTGAAGGACATAGAGGCCATACCTCCTTTACTGAGACTGAAGGGCATAGAGGCCATACCTCCTTTACTGAGACTGAAGGGCATAAAGGCCATACCTCCTTTACTGAGACTGAAGGGCATAGAGGCTATACCCCTTTACTGAGACTGAAGGGCATAGAAGCCATACCTCCTTTACTGAGACTAAAGGGCATAGAGGCCATGCCTCCTGCACTAGGACTGAAGGACTAAGAAAAATAGAAGCCACACCTCCTTCACTGGGACTGAAGGACATAGATGACATAACTTCTTCTCTGAGACTGACAGGTACATAGGCAATGCCTCTTTCATTGGCACTGAAGGACATAGAGACCATGCCTTCTTCAATGGGACTGTCAAGTACAGAGTAAACATCTCCTTTGCTGGGATTGACAAGTCTGGGATTGCCCTTTTGCAAACGATTTGCCTCAGTTCACCAACAAGACCTGACTCTCTCAGCTCCAGAACCATTAAAAAACAAAAGAACATCAACACTAAATAACGGCTGATCATGTTCCGAAGTTCCTGTACATCAGGAGTCACAATCTACAATAACAGACACAGAAAACGGCCATGTGCCACTCAGCCCTCGTCATACTCCTAAAAAAATTTTCCCCTCAAGCAACACAAAGCTACTTCTCCCAGAGGATCTTTTCCTTCTCACAGGAGTGCAGCATCGTGCCCACAGAGATTCACTCAGCTGCCATGGTGTTGGCCTTAAGGGACCTAAATCCGGATCTGTCTTGGCATGGGGCTCTTCCCTTCCATCTTTTAATTCCTGTTGCATCACATTAGAATTGCTTCTTAATATACGTCTTGAGAGGAAAGCACGTCTTTTCAGTAAGCGCTCGTGAAGAAAAAGAAAAAGTCCTCTGTGAATTCAACTTCAAATGGTTTTAATTAATCATGACGACCTCGTTTTGGATCGCGGTTCTGCTGACGAGGGAGAAACTTTGAGCCGAGAAAAAGAGAGTGATGACAATGACACCTCTGTGTTAGCTACTTTAAACACACACACACACACACACACACACACACACACACACACACACACACACACACACACACACACACAGATTATATAGATTGATAGTATTCTTACCATTCATGGTTGCTGGTGGGATTCAATTGTCTCCTGTTCAGCGGGCTAGCTAACACTCATCTGCATAGAAAGAAATATATTAGTGATGCTAGCATGGCTTTGCACTTAAAGAGAGAATTAGTGAAGAAAAAAGGGTGTGTGTGTGTGTGTGTGTAAGATGAATAAAAGTGAGCAGATTGAACTGGGAACTGACTGAGCTTTCAGGGATCAAGGAAAGCCAGCAGAAAGAGAAGCAGGAAAGAAGAGACACTGTGACCGGAATGCCGTCGACACTTGATACCCGCAAACCTCCATCCTTCTTTCTCTCCTGATTAATTTTTTTTACATCGTATTGATCAAGTCATTCCTCCCTGTTTTCTCGGGGGCATGTGGATTCAAGCGTGACCCACTTGCGTTTATTCTTCACCACCATGCCGATGCTTTAAATGAACATTGCGGCAAGGTTTCCCTCAAACAGTCCCACACAGTCTTCTCTTAAATGTAGTTGGCACAATGTTCCATTCAAAATTCAAGTTTTGCAACTCATGGACACTGATTTTCCCACCAAACCTCTGAATGCCGGGAAAAAGCTTTGAGTCCTTGTTAAGTCGTTTCTGCTGCGTCACGGTTAGACCCTGTGCTTCCTACCTCCAGTTATCTGTCCACAACGTCTTCATTCTTTGCAATAGTCTACTTTACGGCTGTTGACCTTTAGACTGTTTATTGAGCAGGAATACGGACATCATATAGTATACCGCTGTATGTGGACCATAATCCTGACTCCTGACTCCACAAGGTTTAAGTTATAATAAAGGTCACATTTATAACATAAGCAAATTTATTCTTGAATTTAATGATGTGCAGATGGATGAAGACATGGATGGTATGGAATGCTGTATGGATGGGTTGATGGTTAAACAGATGGTATGGAATAGTCAATAGATGGAAGGTTAGTTAG
>MU556918.1:160172-177208 GCA_024362625.1 Silurus asotus
CATTGGTGGAACTCAGACACTAGAATCCACATTTCATATTGAATCCCCAGTTAGAAAAAGCTCCACTCTTCTGGGAAGATGTTCCACTAGATCTTTTTTCGGAGACCATACAGAGATTTCAAGGCATTAGCAACGAGGTGATGTAAATGGGGTTGATGATGTATTTCATCCCAAAGGGGTTAAACAGGGTTGGAGCTCTACAGCACTAGATCTTCCAGATCTTCCATAGAGAGCATATCTTCAGGGAGCTGGCTTTGTGTCAAGCTGGAACTCCTAAAGTGAACGAAAAGTGCATTGTATGGTGGTGTGATATGTTCAGGAAACGTTTGCGTTTGAATCTGCATGAAGAACCTCTTCTATAGAAACCAGGCCAACTGTGCTCCTGTGATTACGGAGGCGTGAAAAGGCTCCTGGATGGCGATCCGAGAGGCAAACAGAGTTGAAGTTGGGAGTGTTGCTGACACACGGAGTCTCACGTTTCAGCGGGACATAATGAGGGTTGTGAGAGGATACGGCCGCAGGACGTGGAACTTTCACCTGCAGAACCTGTTCGGTGATGTGATTACAAACAAGATCATTCACGCTGTGGTGCTCATTTGAAGTGGACACTGAGTTCGCCTCGAATCCTGAGGAAGCGTATATTTTGTAATTCATTCATCAGGTCATTCCAGACTTCTTTTTTTACCACCTACAAAAGAACTGGCCATGGATCTACTCCACGATCCCTCTGTTCCAACCGAGGAACATCCAAAGAGCTTTGTGCATGGGGGTACTGTCACACTGGAAGGGTTCAAAGTCCAAATGTCATCCCACCACATCCCAAGAGATTTTCATGAAAACCCACATGAGGCTGAAAAAGTCGGGGTCCTGATTACCATATTGTCTATATGATGAAAAAAAAAAAAATCTAGAGCAGGTTGTCACGTGATTCACCTTTTGGTTGAGAAGCATTAAACATCATGATGGAAAATCGAGGAACCTGTGATTGTTTAGACACCAGCCTAGATGTTTCATTTCATTATTTATGCATTATTCTTGCAGATGCGCAAAACATCAGTAACATCCGAACACACGCACGCACGCGCACCTTGTGTTTCAATCTGAACTCCGCAGGAAGGCGGATCCGGTTTACATCACTTCATTTCTCTCCTTAGAATAAAGACCTGGAATTATTTCTGATGATCCACGAACCCAAAACTAACGGTACCAGCTCGCTTACCGTGCACGCGCCGCGAGGACCTTGGACCCTGGAGGATCTCTCTGCTCTTCACCTGGTCCTGGAGTAAAACCCAGATTTTTTTTATTCTTCTCCTGTTTTTTTTTTTTCCTCCTCCGTCTCTCTCTCTCTCTCTCTCTCTCTCTCTCTCTCTCTCTCCCCTCCCTCTCTCTCTCTCTCTCTCTCTCTCTCTCTCTCTCTATCTCTCTCTCTCTCTCTACCTCTCTTGTACAACGCAGCCACCGACTCAGCGACCGACGGAGCGCTCGAGCTGTCCGTGAAACCGGTGACGTCACGGAAACGGCGCGCCGGGGCGGGGAATTTTGTCGAGAGCGCGCACACATCTGCCCGACAATGTGGGTCGACGTACGCGCGCCGCCCCGGTAAGCGTTCGTAGTGAGTAGCGAAGGCAAACACACACACACACACACACACACACACACACACACACACACACACACACACACACACAAACCGCGGAAAGATTTTTAAATCAAAATCCCACCTAACGACCTTTATGATGGACATGATGGCGATCTTCATCTCCGACACGGTGTTTTTTTCTTCACATGTATCAAACAGAACGATGCAGCGGCGCTTTAGTACCTCAGTGTATGTAGCTGCATCTCCTTCTGTTCTGTGAACTCTGCTCAAATCCCATCTCACATCTCAATTATCTCACCAACATAAGCATCTCTTTCTCTCATGTTCATTTCACCATCATGATCATCTCACATCTCAGTTATCTCACCATTATGATCACAATCATCACACCATGACGTTCACCTCACCGTCATGATCATCTTATCATCACTCTTAGCTCACCATCACAATCTTCTCACCTTCGATCTCATTTCACCATCGCTCTAACTCACCTCACCTTAACGATCATCTCACCATCACGATCATCTCACCTTCAATCTCATTTCACCATCACGATCGTCTCAGCATCGCTCTTAACTCCGTATCACTCTCATCTCATTGTGACATTTATTTGATCATCTTGATGATCTTAACCATCAATTTCATCCCAGCATTGTGATCATTTCACCATGACGTTTATCACCCCATCATGATGATCTGACCTTTCCTCTCATCCCACCATCACTCTCAGCTTGTTTCTCTACATCACGATCATCTAATCACAATCATCTCACCTCCACGTTTGAATAAAACTTCTCAAAACTATAGATGATCTGGTTTCTAGATTGTTCATAGGGAGAAAAGAAACAAAAAAACATGAAAACGTAAATAATATTTTTATTTTCTCCTGAGGAACAATGAGACCGCTGTAAGACCTGATTAATAACTGAGAGTTTAAGCAGTGTTTTGCTTCCCCCGTGTGGTCATATTTAGGATTTGCAACACAGGACTCATGTCCAAATCACAAAAAAACTGCACTTTGACATTTTATTAATGATTATGTGATCATATTTTTCTTATACATCATTTCCCAGGTGGATTATGGAAATATCTGCAGCGGCAAATCTACAAAAAATTACAAATAATGGCACACATCCATTTTTATTCACTTTATAAATACAACACACACACACACACACACACACACACACATTTATGGATCATGACGTCTAAAAAATTTATTTAACATTGAAAAAAATGTGCAAAAAAAAAGAAAATATATATTCAAAATAAATGGTTTAATAATAAAATGACTCGTTTCTTGCTGTTGTTTCCAACGCCACTAGGGGGCATGATCACGTCACCCTTCTTTATTTATAATTTATTTTTTTTCCCGAACTTACACACGGAGTCTCTCTCTCTCTCTCTCTCTCTCACACCAGTTCTCTCACCCCAGTCTCACCCCAAAATCACTCTATCATATTTACATTTAAAGTCACCCCCGAGACTTTAAATGTAAATATAATAGAGTAAATGTAATAACCCAGCCACAAGCCAGTGCACTCTTAGTGCCGATCCCAAGCCCGGATAAATGTGGGGGGGTTGCGTTAGGAAGGGCATCCAGCATAAAACGTGCCAAATCAAATATCCGGGAATTTCATACCGGACCGTGCCGAGGCCCGGGTTAACAACAACTGCCACAAGTCTTGTTAGCCAACAGGGTACCGGTGATAATTGGGCCTCTTATAAAGAGGTGCTGGATGATTGGAAAACTACCGCAGGAGTGATGAGGGAGACAGCTAGAAAAGTACTTGGTGTGACATCTTCAAATAGAAAGGAAGACAAAGAGACGTGGTGGTGGAATGAGGAAATGCAGGAGAGCATATGAGGCATATGAGGAGCTGTATGAGAGTTTGAACACCTCTCATACAGGGAGGAGAATGTGTTGAGAAGGTGGAGGGAGTATTTTGAGCAGCTGATGAATGAGGTAAATGAAAGAGAGAAAAGGTTGGATGATGTGGAGTTAGTGAAGCAGGAAGTGGACAGGATTAGTACGGCGGAAGTGAGAGCAGCAATTACGAGGATGAAGAGTGGAAAGTCGGTTGTACCAGATGACACTGGATGATACCGGTTGAAGCATGGAGATGTTTAGGAGAGATGGCAGTGGAGTTTTTAACCAGATTGTTTAACAGGATTTTGGAAGGTGAGAAGATGCCTGAGGAATGGAGAAGGAGTGTTCTGGTACGGATCTTTAAGAATAAAGGAGATGTGCAGACCTGCAGTAACTACAGCGGAATTAAGTTGATCAGCCACAGCATGGCTGATCAACAGAGTAGTGGAAGCCAGGCTGAGAGAAGAGGTGACCATCTGTGAGCAACAGTATGGTTTCATTTCAAAGAAGAGCACCACAGACGCATTATTTGCTTTGAGAATGTTGATGGAGAAGTATAGAGAAGGTCAGAAGGAGTTGCATTGTGTGTTTGTGGATTTAGAGAAAGCATACGACAGGGTGCCAAGAGAGGAGTTGTGGTATTGTATGAAGAAGTCAGGTGTGTCAGAGAAGTATGTAAGGGTGGTGCAGGACATGTATGAGGACAGTGTGACAGTAGTGAAGTGTGCAGTAGGTACGACAGACTGGTTCAAGGTGAAGGTTGGACTGCATCAAGGATCGGCCCTGAGCCCTTTCCTGTTTGCAGTAGTAATGGACAGGTTGAGGTCAGACAGGAGTCTCCCTAGACTATGATGTTTGCGAATTATATTGTGATTTGTGTTGAGAGTAGTGAGCAGGTTGAGAAGAGCCTGGACCAGGTCAACGGGGAGTGCTGCAACAGGCACTCCATCATCTGCCACGCCTCTACAGGGAAGTCCAGAAGGCGGTGTACCCAGGGACAGGCAGTTTCTCTCTCTCTCTCTCTCTCTCTCTCTCTCTCTCTCTCTCTCTCTCTCTCTTCTCCCCCCCCCCCACACTAGGGGGCATGATCACGTCACCCTTCTTTATTTATAAATATTTTTTTTCCCGAAGTTACACACGGAGTCTCTCTCTCTCTCTCTCTCTCACCCCAGTTCTCTCACCCCAGTCTCACCCCAAAATCACTCTATTATATTTACATTTAAAGTCACCCCAGAGACTTTAAATGTAAATATAATAGAGTAAATGTAATAACCCAGCCATTAAGGAGGCACAAGCCAGTGCACTCTTAGTGCCGGTCCCAAGCCCGGATAAATGGGGAGGGTTGCGTTAGGAAGGGCATCCAGCATAAAACATGTGCCAAATCAAATATCCGGGAATTTCATACCGGATCGTGCCGAGGCCCGGGTTAACAACGACTGCCACAAGTATTGTTAGCCAACAGGGTACCGGTGGAAATTGGGCTACTGTTGGCCAAAGGAGGAGAAGGAGAGGAGGAAGACGTCTACAGAGAAGACAGGAAAAGAAGAAGTGGAGGAGAGTGGAGGTTCGGGTTGGTACTTTAAATGTTGGCACTATGACTGGTAAAGGAAGAGAGATAGCTGCTTTGATGGAGAGGAGAAAGGTAGATATGTTGTGTGTTCAGGTGTTGGTCTGTAGGATGGTTTTGGAGGCAAAGAAGGATGAAGAGGTGGAAGAGGTCAGACAGAGGCTCGGTTTTGATTAAGAGGTGCTGGATGATTGGAAAACTATTGCAGGAGTGATGAGGGAGGCAGCTAGAAAAGTACTTGGTGTGACATCTTCAAATAGAAAGGAAGACAAAGAGACATGGTGGTGGAATGAGGAAATGCAGGAGAGCATAAGGGGAAAGAGGTTAACAAAACAGAAGTGGGATCGACAGGGTGATGAGAAAAGTAGGCGGGATTACAAGTAGATGCAGCAGCAGGTGAAGAGGGATGTGGCAAAAGCCAAGGAAAAGGCATCTGAGGAGCTGTATGAGAGGTTGAACACCTCTCATACAGGGAGGAGAATGTGTTGAGAAGGTGGAGGGAGTATTTTGAGCAGCTGATGAATGAGGTAAATGAGAGAGAGAAAAGGTTGGATGATGTGGAATTAGTGAAGCAGGAAGTGGATAGGATTAGTACGGAGAAAGTGAGAGCAGCGATTATGAGGATGAAGAGTGGAAAGTCGGTTGGACCAGATGACACCGGATGATACCGGTTGAAGCATGGAGATGTTTAGGAGAGATGGCAGTGGAGTTTTTAACCAGATTGTTTAACAAGATTCTGGAAGCTGAGAGGATGCCTGAGGAATGGAGAAGGAGTGTTCTGGTACCGATCTTTAAGAATAAGGGAGATGTGCAGACCTGCAGTAACTACAGCGGAATTAAGTTGATCAGCCACAGCATGGCTGATCAACAGAGTAGTGGAAGCCAGGCTGAGAAAAGAGGTGACCATCTGTGAGCAACAGTATGGTTTCATTTCAAAGAAGAGCACCACAGACGCATTATTTGCTTTGAGAATGTTGATGGAGAAGTATAGAGAAGGTCAGAAGGAGTTGCATTGTGTGTTTGTGGATTTAGAGAAAGCATACAACAGGGTGCCAAGAGAGGAGTTGTGGTATTGTATGAAGAAGTCAGGTGTGTCAGAGAAGTATGTAAGGGTGGTGCAGGACATGTATGAGGACAGTGTGACAGTAGTGAAGTGTGCAGTAGGTACGACAGACTGGTTCAAGGTGAAGGTTCGACTGCATCAAGGATCGGCCCTGAGCCCTTTCCTGTTTGCAGTAGTAATGGACAGGTTGAGGTCAGACAGGAGTCTCCCTAGACTATGATGTTTGCGAATTATATTGTGATTTGTGTTGAGAGTAGTGAGCAGGTTGAGAAGAGCCTGGACCAGGTCAACGGGGAGTGCTGCAACAGGCACTCCATCATCTGCCACGCCTCTACAGGGAAGTCCAGAAGGCGGTGTACCCAGGGACAGGCAGTTTCTCTCTCTCTCTCTCTCTCTCTCTCTCTCTCTCTCTCTCTCTCTCTCTCTTCTCCCCCCCTCAGACACCTGCCCGCTCCTCGGAATCTGGGGGTGGGGGTATGTAGCAGCGGGGCGCAGGGAGGGCGGAGCCAGACGGAACGAGCGATAAGAAACACCTGCAGCTGATGAGAGTAATCAGTGCGCTCTGTTTCAGTCAGGCAACACCAATAAAGAGGAGAGCATCACCAAGCAGAGAGACGAGAGGAAGGGTCGCCGAACGGGGACTAAGCGTGAGCAGGTGCCGGTGGAAAGACGTGTCTGCCGGCTAGTGATCTCAGGCGGACGGGAGAAAAGGTGTGCTTAGAAAGGACCCTAAGAGAGAAAGCGGCCGATCTGCGAGTGAGACGGGCAGACTGCCGGCAAACATCGGGAAGGAACCGCGAGCGTGAATACTGGAAAGGAAAGTGCCAGGGTGAAAATGAAAGTAAATAAAGATAGCTCTACTTGGTAAACTATTGCCTGTCTGTCTTTCTTTCAGTACGGGGTCAGTGAGTTTGTTACAAGGACGTTTTGGTGACAAGGTGAGGGAGGCAAGATTGAGATGGTTTGGACATGTGCAGAGGAGGGACATGGGGTATATCAGTAGAAGAACGCTGAGGATGGAGCCACCAGGAAGGAGGAAAAGAGGAAGGCCAAGGAAGAGGTTAATGGATGTGTTGAGGGAAGACATGCAGGTAGTTGGTTTAAAAGAGCCAGATGTAGAGGACAGGGAGAAGTTAAAAGAAGAAGAAGACGACTCCTTAATGTGAATGCATGTATGGTGACTGCGATGGACTGGTGTCTTATACCCAGTGCTCCGATGTTGACCTGTTTGTGGACATTTTGTGGACATCACAATCATATATATGTTTGGTGAACACCCAATTCCAGAGATTGTATCCCTCTTTAATGCTTTAACTCTACAGAGGCTGTATAAAGCTTTGTGCTAGATTTTGTAGTATGGCTAAAGGGATTTTGAGCATTACTGAGGTCAGGCCCTGATGACAGTTAAGAAGGTCTGGGGTTCAGTAGGTGTTCCAGTTTATCCTAGAGGAGTTTAGTGGGGTTGAAGTCTGGTCTATGTGTAGGACACTCAAACTCTTTCACTCCAGACTTGGCAAACCAAGGTTTTGCTTTGTGCACTAAGAAATTGTCATGTCGTTATCACTTTGGTTTAGCGAAAAATGTAATTCTCTTACTGTTTAGGTATTGGAGGAGGAGAATGGGACTGCAGGTGGATTATGCAGAGCACAACGGATATCGCTTTTGTTACAAACACCGTGGAAAACCTGGAAGCCTGCCTTCTATACTCATGCTCCATGGCTTTTCTGCTAGCAAAGACATGTGGATGGGTGTGGTGAAGGTATGAGTTAAAGGTTATCCTGCTTATATTCATTTACTACATCCAAACTATTTAAACAGGCTTGTCTATCCTTGACCCTATTGTATAATATGCAAGGGATTTTGCTGTGTGCAGTGTGTCTGTGTGTCCTTGTGTTGCACACAAACACTTTGATACTTTTATATTTCCACACTAAGTAAGCCTTTGTATGAGGATGAGAAACCTCAGATAACTTTCTCACTTGGCGTACTCACTCTTCTCCTGCCTGGTTCAGTTTTAACCACAATGCACATAGATTGACTTTTCATTTGTTCAATTTTTATCATCCCATAATTCGATATTTTATTACACAGTTTCACTGTGCAGAATGAGCCTGACCTTATATCCCTGGCAGCAGTCTGCGTGCAACATTATAATTTGTGTGGAATTTTCATTTGAAACATTTTGCTCTCTGTTTCAGTTTGTAGAAAGAATTCAGCTGAATAAGAAGCTTTTCACCTGGTGTGTACGTCCATGGGTGGTTGTGTAGCTGGGGTTTATGCTGCTCGCTATCCTTCTGATCTCTCCAGTCTGACACTCATCTGTCCTGCTGGTTATTATTACTGTCCACGGATTTCAACCTGACACTAATTTTCTCCCTTGCTCAATTATGTATATTGCATTTAGTATTAAAGTATTAAGTATTAAAAGTATTATTTTTTTCATGTTTTTTAATAACCCTAATTAAAAAAAAGTTGGGACACTGTGTAAAATGTAAATAAAAACAGAATGCAATTATAATAAACCCATATTTTATTCCTGATAGAAAATTAAATATATAATCAAATGTTTAAATTGAGGAAATGTACCATTTTAAGGAAAAAAAAAAGAGTTTAATGCTGCAGAATGTCTTCTAAAAGTCTGGAAATATTAAGGGTTATTAAAATAAACAGTTGGAAAAACATTTTGCAGTTAGGTTCATTGACAACAGGTCAGTAAGATGATTGGGCATAAATAGTGTACCACCTTAGAGAGGCAAGGTCTTTCAGAATAAAAAATAGGCAGAGCTTCACCAATCTGTGAAAGACTTTCACAGATTGAATTTTAGATTAATGTTCCTCAACATACAATTGAAAAACAGTTGAATATTGCATTATTTACAGTACATTATATAATCCAAATTTTAAAGAATATGAAGAAATCTCTGTGCAAGAAGGAGAATCAACATTGGATGCATGTTGATTTCCGTGTCCTCAGACGGCACTGCGTTTAAAACAGTTAATATCCTGTAATGGAATTACTGCATGGGCACATTTAACACCTCCAGAAATCATTGTCCAAGAACAACATGCAAGGAAGAAGGCATGCGTGAACATGGTCCAGAAATGCTGCCATCCTCTCTGGGTCAAAGATCATTGAACCTGTACTAAGGAAAAGTGGAAAATGTGAAAAAGTTTAAAAATATATGGTGAGGGAAGACCTGCAGGTGGTTGGTTTGAAAGAGCAGATGTAAAAGACAGAGTAGTATCGAGATGGATGATCCGCTGTGGCGACCCCTAACGGGAGCAGCCAAAAGAAGAAGTATTGCCCAATGTTTCTCCAATTATTTAATTTTATTCTTTAAAATAGAAAATGTTTCAGTTGAAACATTTGAGATGTTTTCTGTTTTATTGTGAATAAAAATAGGTTTATGAGATCTGCAAATCATTGCATTCTGTTTTTACACAGTTTTTATATTTTATATTGTAACTATTGGGGCTGTATTTAAAAAAAAAATTTCACATCAATTTACACTTCATATCACTTTATTTATTTATTTATTTATTTATTTTTTGATTAACAACTTTTGTGAACCTTCAATGCTGCAGAAAAAGCCTGTCTCTAAATACATTCGATCTCGTGGCTTTTTTCTTTTCTGATAACTATTTAGCTTTACATTTGGAAATACCTGTCTATCAATTATTGAGATGCATTTGAGTTTCAGTTTACATCGAAGCAACACTTTTAAGTGTAAATTGTCACTATTGAATTGATGCCTAAACATCTGTGTTAAGGTTACAGTATTACAGTAATCCGCCTCTTCTTTTGTTATGTAGGTCTGAAATACCCCAAAGAGAGTGAATTTGAGAGTCATTTGAAAGACTTGGAAACCAATAAGGAATTCCAAAGGATCCCTCTCATCCCATCGACTCCAGAGGAGATGAAGAACATGCTAAGACTTCATAATAGTTCATGTTACTTCATAAATATATTGCTGCAACGATCAGCAAACCGAGGATCCCAGGACTACTAGCTTTTCACAAAACTCATTTTTAATAAAAAGGGCAAAAATAAGAAAAAGTTTAGTTGACAAATATAAAAAATTCCCCTTAAATGTTTAGTTTGTTAATAAAATGATGTGTTTTGCTCAATGTTGCCCCCAAAAGGAAAAACGCAGTCTATGCATCTCTCTATCACAAAACCAGGATAATACAAGACATTTTTAATTCACAATTAGGATTAGAAATTCAATTTAGTGACAATATTTATTATGCTGGTGGGCCATAGAAGTTTAATTAAAAAGAAAATTATATTTATTTATTTATGCTGGAATTATTTCCTGCTTTTACTCTTCAGAAACAAACATTTCTACAAAATAGATAAAACACAACGTTATTATTTATTGTAATTTGTATTATTAACACATAAAGCAGGGGCGAACTGTCTTTTCCACAGAGGGCTGGAGTGGGTGCAGGCTTTCATAATAAGATTTAAAATAAATACAATTTACAAAAGAATTTGTAGCACAGCATAAACTCGTGCTCAGAACTCGATACCAACTCTCGCGATAAAACTTGTGATTACTTCGGTCTCACAGTAAATCAGATACATAAAGATTCCTATGTTAGTTCATAAACAGTGCCATAGAGTCCAAAGCATTCTCTTTTGTGCTTTCTGTGCATTTTAAAAAATGCTACCATGAAGCCTAGAAAGAATAGAAATAAGGCTGAAAAGCAATTAAGAGGAACCACAATAAAAGTGAAAAATGTTTTACTGATGTATTACTGTAATAGATATTCGATTGGTGTTAATCATTACGCTTTAGCTTTATTTTTTTTTTACTATTTTCCTAACCCCCTTCTGTTTTCTAATCCTTCAGGGATTGGTTAAAGTCCGTATCCTACACAACAACTTTTTCTGTGAGGGTCAGTTCCATTCTATGAGATTTTACACGTCTGCTGTGCGTCTGTTTAAAGTTGACATGGCTACAAACCTGTTTATTTTGTTACAGATTACACGAAACAGGAGCTGCTAACCTTCTTTTGTAGTATATAAAGTCTTTTCTATTTCTGCAAAGAAAGAAGAGAGAAAAACTTGCCACATGTCTGGCCAGTGTCTTTCCTTTCTCCCATTGTGCTGAATAAATTTTTCTGCAGAAATGATTTAACACACGAGATGAGAAAACAAAACATATACCAGACAAGACAATAGTTGTGGTAGTCAACCCACATGTATAATGTTTAATTATGTGTCAACACTACATAGACCCTCCCACACCCAAACATATGGTGCCTGAGATATGAGTTTAATTAATTTAATTTAATTAAGTTCTAAGTTCACCCATTGGATACATTTCCCACATTCACACTCCACTAACATAATTTCGTACCTTGAGATATCTTAAGGGGTGGCGAAGCTCTAAACTCTAAAGCAGGTGTAGTCTTAGCAGCCTAAAACTAAATTAAACTGAGAGGCTTTAACACTTGTTATAGTCTAATGATATACAGTAAACTGGTAAGTGTATTGGTAGAGAAACCCTTTATTAGGCATATACCTGTCAACAACATTGAGTCTAGCATTGCAATTTAGTTAGATTTTTGTTCAGCAGTCTAATAAAGCAGGTTTTATGCATTTTTACTAGCAACCCTGTTATCAACTATCCTATCCATTCCTCACAGAATTTCTTACAGAGATAAGGAAATAATTACAGGTAGTCGTCGACTTACAACCACGATTGGTTCCGACAAACCGGTCGTAACACGGTTTAGTCGTAAGTAGAGTAGGCTATTTGTACAGTACTGTGAAATGATGCCGGAAGCTGGTACGCACTGTCGTACGTCGCGGCTAGCGATTGTGGTCGTAAAGTCCAATGTTCGTAAGTTGACGACTACCTGTATTGCTAAAACATCTTTTTGGTATATCAACAACATAGAATACACTTTCCATGCTACTACAAACTTAATTACAAACTCGGGTCCTGAGCAGTCAATGCACCTCATGTGGTCAGTGATTCTGTCAAGGTGCTGGAGTCATCATCAGCCTTTCAGAGCAAGTGTTAGTCACTATGATTAAAACAGACTTAAAGAGCAGAATTTGTTTTCTTGTTTTTGAATCAGTATTAAACTGATCTCATTAGCAGTCTGCATGCTACATCAATCTACATATACTTGTGTTACTGTAATTTTGTATTTTTTTGTGTGATTTTAAAATCTGTAATTTTATTTTGATTTAAGTAGGTTTTGTTTAGAGTATTGCACTTAACTACATCTTAAATCAGGGTTCTTCAACATTTTTTTTAGGTCAAGGACCCCTTAGGCGATAGTGACATGTGGCACGGCCCCCTGATACTAAATGTGTCAAACATATCCACTGATATTAATAAAAAACAATCAAACTACACTAGCTATATTGTATTAAGACAATTAAAACTATGTTGTTGTACATGTATCATTGTCTGTATATTTTCATATATTTAACTTTTAAAAAGATTTATGCATCATAAACTTATATTTTGCAATTAAAATCACAGTTTATAACGTTTTTCACAGTTGTCTTATTTTCATAGATTTGCAATTTCATAAATTTTTCTTTTACTCAAAGGTGGACTATTATACATTTACATGACTATAATTATAATAATTAGTATAAATATAATAATTATATTTTTCATGTTATACATTAAATAATTAAAAATGTAATCAATATTTTATCTTTGATGTTTTTACTAATGTTTATTTTTGTAACCAAAAATTACTTGTTATTAAACCTTAATTAGCGGACACCCTGCAGTACCGCCATGGACCCCCTAGAGGGTGCAGTCCCTCGGTTACGGACCCATGTTTTAAATACAAAAATATAAAAATACAAAATAAATACATAAAAATAATGTGCGTAAGTGCATAACTCACATTTTTTATTGCACTTTAATTTTTAAAAGTGTTCCTTTTTTTAAACACCTGCACTGTTGTTGAGCTGCAGTTGTGATTGCACCAGACATCCAGCTCCTGTCTGTAAGCAGACTCGTCTCAGTCCTAGATGAGGCCGAAAACTGTAGTGTCATTTACAAACTTCAGGAGCTTGAAAGAAGGGTTCTTAGAGGTACAGTCATTTGTGTACAGGGCAAAGAGCTATGGCAATAGAGAAGGCAGCCATAGGGAGCCAGTGCTGATAGTGAGAGACCTGGATGTGATTTTGCTTAGCATCACTATCTGATGCCTGTATGTCAGAAAGCTGGCAACTCTCAGACCGATTTGCGTGGGCATGGATATCTGGGTTGGTTTGGCTAAGAGAAGGTCAGGAATCATAGTATTAAAGGCCAAACTGAAGTCTACAAACAAGATACTTGCGTAGGTCAAAGGTGTATCAAGAAATTGCAGAATATAATGCAGTCCAATATTGACTGCATCATCTGCAGACCTGTTTGTTTTGCAGGCAAACTGAAGAGAATCCAGCAGCCATCCATTGATGTCCTAAAGGTAGGCAAGGACCAGTGTTTTAAATGTCTTCATAATCACAGGTCTGTAATCATTAAAACCAGTGATTTTAGACTTACTGGGGACCGGAATGATAGTGGAGTGTTTGAAGCCACAGCGAACTACACACAGCTCCAGTGATTGTTAAAGATCAGAGTGAAGATGGGGGCCAGTTGGTCAGCACAGAAGGGTCAAACACCATCTGGGCCTAAAGTTTTCCTAGTCGTCTGCCTTCTGAAGAATTGTTTCACATCCTCTACACATACCTTAAGCACAGGTTGAATGGAGGGGGAGGCAGCAAGGGGGGTTGCAGGGGGCTAGGTGAATGTAGGTAGTATGAGTAGGTGAATGTAGAGCAGCAGGTAGTGCGGAATGATCTATGGTAATAACCTGTAGATCGGACAGTAAGTAAACGGGAATAGGGACGTTATAAAGGGGATGGGTAAATGGAGGACAGGTGTAGGTGTTTAATAGGAGGAGGACAGGTGTAGGTGTTTAATAGGAGGAGGACAGGTGTAGGTGATTAGTAGGAGGAGGACAGGTGTAGATGATTAGTAGGAGGAGGACAGGTGTAGGTGATTAGTAGGAGGGAGAGGCTGAGTGAGAGTGGAAAATGAAGGAGGGAGGCATGGCTAGTGGTTTTCTGACAATGCTTTTTGTAACTTTAAAGATTCTACCATTATATAAAGAGAAGACACCCTCAACATCTATTTGAAGGTGCCCGACTAGGTGAATGGCCATCTTTGAAAAGCCATCTACCACTGCAACAGGTAGTTTAAAGTGGCCATGACTCTAGTTGGAAATGACTTTTGGTCACTTTTTCATAGTCAGAACCGACTGATACAATATTAAAAAAATATATTTTTTTTAGCTTTTAATTCATTATTAATGTTTAAACATTATTTTAAAAAATGTATCGCTATTCATGTGGAAAAAAATTATAAATAGGAACAACACAATAATTAAAATTAAATAGCTATATAGGTTATAATATATCACAGTCTGAAATTGATATATGTTATAAATATGTGATATATGTTGTAAATTGATATATACACAGGACAGCATTCCTTCTTAGGCTAATAAATTTTGGCCTTTACAAATTTAAAGACATTGTGTTAACATCTCCTTAGGAAATAAAGTTTGCCATTACATTTGACCAACACAACACCATGTGGTAATAACAGTGATGATGTTGTACCATTAAAATTATAAATTTTATGTAATATACATTTAAATCAACCACAAAGAATTCACATACAGCCAGTATTTTACTACGATTTTACTACATTTTCGATTTGGAGGCTTTTTGTATCTGGGGAACACACTACAAGTCATATGAAATGATGTGTCATGAAGTCATGAAGTCATGACGTGAAATGATGTTTGGCTATAATCTGTCTTTAATATGTGAAGAGATGAAAAAGAAAAAGCTTAAAATAAGATAGCATTACTGATCCACTGTGGCAACCCCTAATGGGAGCAGCCAAAAAAAGAAGAAGATTTTAATGCAAAATGTTAACTGTAAAAATACAAATATTTAAAACTCTCTAAGAAGTGGAAGATAGTTAGGATAATAGACTTGAACATGAAATAGAACTTAAAAACCAAAATATGCAAATGTATGTGTATTTTTTAAGTTACATAATTGCAATCATCTTATTTTACAGTCCATGTAAAGGGCAATGGTTTTATATATTATTATAAATAGCATTGTTATATACTGCAAATACTATTATAAATGCTTTCATGAAATTTTTTAATTAATTATTTATCATACATCAATAATGCTATAATAAAAAAAGTGACCATCACTGAACACCACTGCTGGAATAAGAATTTGGAACCTTATCTGGCACTTTATCTCAGAATTTTTCTTGTTGAATCTTGTTCAATTTGAATCATGAATTACATCTGTTTTTCTCTGGAAGTGTGAGTCCCATTTCAACACACCCTCTTTAACTAGTATAAATAAGCGAGCATAGCAGTTCCTGTTGTACTACATTCATACATACAGCATACAAAATATGCTGATTTTTTTTTTGTTTCCTGATATACAAGTTCTGGTTGATGAAATGAAACTAATGTGAAAACATTGAAACGTTTTTTGCACAGAGTTTTGAGAAACTTTGGCATTATATGACTCAACCTTGCAATCTGTTTTGTTTATAAGAGCAGTGACCAGAGTTCGGAGATCTGTAATAAAAAAAAATTTAAAAAAAGACAAAGTGAGAGATGTGGAGACCGATGATCCGCTGTGGCGACCAATAATGGGGGCAGCAGAAAGAAGATTTTTATGCAAAATGTTAAAACTCTCTATGAAGTGGAAGATAGTTGGGATAATAGACTTAAACATACAATAACATTTTTGTGTAGTTTTTAAGTTAAATAATTGCAATCATCTTGTTTTGGAGTCCATGTAAAGGGCAATGGTTTTATATATTTTTCTAAATAGCATTGTTTCATACTGCAAATACTATTATTAATGCTTCAATGTAATTTGAAAAGCTATAATTTACCACACATAAATAATGCTATAATATAAAAGGTGACCATCACAGAACACCACTGGCATAAGAATTTGGAACCTTATCTGGCACCTTATCTCTGAATTATTCTTGTTAAATCTTGTTAAAGATGAATTTCTCTGGAAGTGGAGAAACTCCAAACAAGGAAGTGGGATGAATTTAACCCGATAATGGCTAGATTCCTCAATCCACACTGAAAGAAGAAACCAAACCACCTTTAAAACCCAAGTGTGAGTCGTATTTCACCACACCCTCTTTAACTAGTATAAATAAGCGAGTATAGCAGTTTCTGTTGTATTGCATTTTTTTACCAAAACTTTTCTTGCTGTCTGCTTTTGTTCACCTTTTTTTAGTAAGTATGTCTGCTATTCCTGATAAATAAGTAATTATATAAGCAATGCCTATTTTACTTATAGCAGTAATTATGGTAATTCATACTAATCTTTCAAACTTCACATTGAAAGTCCAATAAATAACATTATTTAACTTAATGACTCCTGACCTGACAGGGACTTGACAGTAAGTGTAAATGCATATTTATAAAAGTGTGTTCATGTTAATGTGTTATGTAATGTTGTTTAACAGGCAAATAATACTTATTTGGTAGTGTTGCAAGTGTGTGGTTAAGTCTGACATTCGAAACATTTATTTATAAGCCGCTAGGAAGCTAAAATTCTTCTTTTTGTAATTCTTCTTTTTTTTTTTTTAGAATAAGTATTTTTCTATAGTTAACTAATAAACTACATTATTGTCGTGAATTCTCTTCTTTTCGGCGCGAGTCGCGCATGCGCATCATCTCGAGCGCGGCTTCTAATACACGGGCGAACTGGGCATAGGCAGCGGCGCACAAATTGCGCAGTCGGAGCGCAGTGGCACTCTCGATGCATTACAGGTGATGCCGTGTTAGAGCGCGGGATAAAGTTTGTGAAGCTGTAAGTGTGTTACTATTATATATATAT
>MU556918.1:185179-236028 GCA_024362625.1 Silurus asotus
AGAGTTATATATATTAAGACCTGCTAACAAAATTTTAACACCTTGTACTAATGGTAAAACATTAGGTGTGCAGGAACAAGGGTAGAGCCCTCAGGGACCATAAAAGAGTCACTGTTCTGTCTTTTCTAAAGATTAGCCTGAAAGAGTATTAGCATGTGAACTGGCACACTTCTATTGTTTTCATACTCTCTCTTTCAATAGTCAGAGTGTGGGAAAGCTCAGGAGGGAAGAGTCACAATCTAACATCATTAACATCCTAAGCTCTAACACCCACTAGCTATATGGGTAAACACAAGAGAGTAGACACACTTGTGGGTATAGTGATGAACATTACCACACATTTTTTCCTGGTGACATTAAACTATCAGCTGAACCAGCATATTATAAAGTGAATAAAATATAAAACAATACAAAAAGCTAAGGATTATATAGACAATGATGCAAAGACTGTAGATATTATTACTGTAAATCTCATTATTATTATTAACATTAGGATTTAACAGAAAAATGGGGCAATTATCGATTATATTTGGGTATACATTACATTGGAATTTTGAAAATGACAATAAGAATTACGCAAACTTCAGCATTGCAAAAAACATGGCACGTGTGAGCAGTGATGATGAGCGTGTGCTCAGACAGTGACATTGATCCCAATATCAGGCAACAAATCTGCTCACTATACAGGCTCACCACTTTCCCATATCCTGTGACAATCCCCCGGCCCCTCCACCTGCTCCCCTGAGACATGGACATTGTCATTTTCTAGAAAACCACTGAGCATGTGGCAGCCCTGCATGCCATATTGTGTGTCCAAGCTCTCCCATTGGCTCCAAAGTGTGAGAAACTCCACCAAGCCCAAGACCCATACATTCATATGGAAATTTGGGAGTATAAATAGAGGAGATGCAGCCAGTACAGATTACACTCACTCTACACAGAGAGATCTACAGCACAGAGACACAGCCATGGCACCAACCAATACTTCAGCAATGACCATCTCAAATGAGCACCTTCCTCTGAGCATCAAGGTAAATTAAGATCCTGTTTAATGCCAATGCTTAGAATTATCTGCTTCTTCTCAATAACACTTTATAGTTCAAGACGACTAAATGTTTTCTCTTCATTATTTGCAGCTGAGGAAGCCGATGGTGGAGAAGATGCGCAGAGATCGCATCAACAGCAGCATTGAGCAGCTGAAGTCTCTCCTGGCTCCAGAGTTCCACAACCAGCAGCCTGACTCCAAGCTGGAGAAAGCAGATATCCTGGAAATGACTGTCAGCTTCATGAGAAGACAGCAGCATCAACGTGCATTCTCCTCCAGCTCAGCAGCTACCAATCATGGGTTCTCCAGAGGTGTTCATGAGATTGTACATTTCCTGTCCAAAGAGGAGGTGAAGACACAAAGCCACAGAAAACTGCTGAACCACTTCCAGAATTTGCAGCTGTCTTCAGATGAAAACACGATGGAAAGTGTTCTGGCTCAGCAGAACTCTACAGAACAGAAGATCATCAGCAAAGAGAAGAATTCAGTAAAGAGCTCCCTCTGGAGGCCCTGGTAAAGAGAAGCTCAAGTCTAAAAATGAAAAGCTTTAAACATAAGTCGTTGTGGACTTTTAAATTGTCTTCTGAATAAGCAGAATTATAACAAAGCTCCTTATTATTGCATTTTTGTAATAGGTCTTTTCTCATGAGAGAAATAATTGTATATTAAGATGTTTGGTCGACTCCAGTTAGGAGCAAAGGCTGCAGTCTTGACAATGCATGTCTATGTTAGACATTAATATAATCTATAAATGTTTACATTTATTAGTAATATTTTGAGTTAGTAGTGATGTTCACAAGTGATATTTCCATTCTGGGAAAAATATTTTGTTGAATTGTCCTTATTTGGACATGAATTTCTTATTATTCAGAAATTTCGTTTGAACATATTTAGGTCACTGGTCTCCATTTAGACTGGATAATACACTTACCATGTTCATTCGGATTAAATACATTTATAAAGTCATTCAGAAAGTATCTATGAATTTAATTACTTCATTTACTGGTTATAATTCCAACCATTTTATTTTTTGATTTCTATGAATTGTAATTTCAGTGTCTGTTTATCAGCGTACTATCTCAGGATTTTGTATGTACCTATTCCATGGTACTGTTATGTATGAAGCCTAAACTATGTCGATAATAGCATCTGTTGTGACGCATTGTGATTTATTGCTATTTCTGACTAATTACTGTTAAGAAAAACCTTAATATTTAACAGATTTTGCTGTTAGAATTGTTTCCTGTGTCTTTTGTAAAGACAGACTGTTTAAACTCTGCTCAATTATGAGTGCCATGTGTCTTGAAGAACTCTTCAAGTGAAAGTTGTGGTATGCTATCACATTTTATTAACTATGAGAAAATCTTTTTCATATACAGAACTAATAAAAAAATGTCTTCATCTCGTTTCCCAATTGATTGTATTAGGAATAATACACACAATAACACCTTAAGAATACTAAAATATGAATGATTTTTTTCACTCCCTTACTTTACTTGAGGGATGTGGCAGCTCATTGTTTAAGACTTTGGATTAGAAGGTAAAAGTTTCAAATCCCACCACCACCGAGCTGCCACTGTTGGGCTCTTGAGCAAGCCCCTTAACCTTCCTCTGCTCAATTGTAAGTCGCTCTGGATAAGGGCTTCTGCAAAATGTCATAAATGTTTCCAAAAAAAGCACATTCCAGAAACATTTCATTCACTGTAATTCGATCAGCAACATTCCTCCAAAACATTTACATATATTCAAATCAGCTGCTTTTCTGATAGTATAGAAAGAGTTCAGGAATTTGTGCATATTGCCTAAGCTTCATTTTTATATGCAATGCATAGTAAAGACTTTTCAGCACACTTGTGACGAAGCCTGTCAGGATCTGCTTACTCCTAAAGTCATTAGCACCTGAATGGAGACACTTAAGTAAATTCATTTCAATAGTAAAAGTGTGGGAAAGTGCAGGAGAGCAGAATCACACTTCTTAATTGCACCTTGCATTTTTGACAGACTTCCAGTCACCTGACACGTTGTTGACATTTTATACCTGATTTCCTGACTGCTTCTGTTCAAAGTAAAATAAATTACATAAAATTAATAATAATATATTATATACTGTATATATATACACACACACACACACACACATGTATATATATATATATATATATATATATATATATATATATATTGTATACTGTTTATTTTTCTTTCCACATTTACATATTCTTCACACCTACATATTACAAAACTCCAAGTCCTTTTTTTGTGATTTATCTATGAGGCCATGCAAATAAAGTGCTAATAAGTTAGCATACTATTTGAACCTGGTAAGATTTTGTAGGACACGTTCAGACTTGCCTCCAGATGGCGAGTGCCGTCAGACTCAATGTGTTTAGTCATCACTAGTAAAGTCCATTCAGGACTCGGAAGCTTTTGTACTTCATTGATCTCAGCACAGAAGACTCAGTGTGGGAAACTCATACAAGCCCTGAACTCACACTGACTTACAAAGACATGACATGAGACACATCTGTTCCATTCAAGCTGCTGGTTCAAAATATGATCCCCTAAACTTAGTAATAACTCAAACACTGCATGTAATACAAAAATACATAAGGTCTTGAACTACATCAAATTTCACAAAATGATGACTCTTCATACTCTGCATGGAAATTTTGACACAAAAGATGACTTTTTATAATAATAATTAAATGTACAAATATTATATATTTTTTTCAAAACGTTTTATTAATATTGGTCCTTACATAATACCATTAATTAATAATTACAGGTGCAACATATATATTGATTTAAATAGCGAAAGGTTTTGCTATTTTTGGAAAATAGGGAAAGGCTTTGACTTTTCAACCAATTGGAATCTTTCCCTCCAGATGGTGAGCGAAAACAGCCCCTTTATAAAACCCCAAGCAGTGTTTAAATGTCGCTAATGATCCATTCAAAATACTGATACTTTTTAACATGATAGCGAATGTCTGATCTGCAAACCACTAATTATAACAGTATCTCAGATGGCATCTTAATAAACGTGAGCTTTTTACAGCACTGTTCAATAATTGATTCAGATTTTCTTTTCCTACTCATAAAGTTTATTTATCCTGAAAATATATACAACTAAATAAATTGTAAAGGGTTAAATCAAGGCTTTTGCACATTTGTACTACTTGGATAAAAAATGTCTACTTGCCTTACTTGGGTTAGCCTTATGTAGGCCATTTTATAGACACTTCAAACCTTAAAGATAAGATGTCAATGAATGCTGGGGCTTTATGAAAATGGTTGTGAGCATGCAGGTTGGCTTAAGATGCAAGAAAAATAACCGATCTGACCTAATGTACCTTTAATGCGCTTAGAAAAAAAACTCAGAGTGTTTCAATACTACTTTAGATAGAATTGAATTCATTTAAAATGTTAACAATAGCTATTTAAAAAGGTGATAAGAGGTAGCATTTTTCTAATGAGATGTTTATACAATGAAATTAGTCTCCATTGTCAGCACTTTATAACAGACTGTAAGTTTTTCATTGTGGAGGATTTTCAGGTTTGTTGAATTTCAGTAACATGACAAGAGCCATTTTCTTAAGTTTTTTTATTCACGATAAGTTGGTGACAGAATTGTTATTTTTGGCTGTTATAAATATAAAGTGTTTTTTTTTTTTTTTTTTACTTTTTGGTACAATTCCTAAATTTAGGCTCTTAGTTCTTTTAGAAAACTGCAATATTTAAGTGTCTTTCACCAAAGGTCAGTGTGAATAACTCCTAAATGACAAACAGCCCCTTAGGGTATTTAGATTAGCATGTGAATAGGCACACTTCTATTGTCTGTAATCCCATCTTTGAATAGTCAGAGTGTGGGAAAGCTCAGGGAGGGAGAGTCACAGTCTATTTGAAACTCCACCAGCCACAGGGTATTTTGGGTACACACAAGGGCGTAGACACGCTTATGGATATGAGGGGGAACTTTACCACAGAGTTGACATTATTAGCATAATTATGGTACTGTTATCTGAATCAACACATCATAAAGAGTCTCATGTGGGAATAGGCACACTTTAGTGTTTAAATAGTCATGAAATCATAGGGGAAAAATCCTCAAAATTTTATGATCGATATATTGTTAAATTATTCACTCAAAAGACTTCCAAAGACAAGCTGAATTGAAAAATCACTGACACAGCTGTTTTTATTGCTTTCATAAACATTGGTGATATTATTTATTAATTAGATATTAGATATTATTATATTGGATCAACACAGACATGCAAATGTATTTTTTAGCTTAAGAGCCTTGTGTTCCTTGAGTATATTTACAATTTTGTACCAATAAATACCACAGGACATTTGTTGAACTTCAGTACATGTGAGCAATGATGATGAGCGTGTGCTCTGTCAGTGGCATTGATCCCAACATCAAGCAGCAGATCTGCTCTCTTTACAGGGTCACCACTTTCCCAGATTCACAAAGTATTCTATGGGTCTATCTCTTTCTCCCCACCTCTCCACCTACTCCCCTGAGACATCCACATTGTCTTCTGCTTAAAGACCACTGAGCATGTGGCAGCCCTACATTCCTCATTGTGTGTCAAAGCTCTTCCATTGGCTCCAAACTGTGAGAAACTCCAAGGAGTCCAAGACCCACACATTCATATGGAGATTTGGGAGTATAAATAGAGGAGATGCAGCCAGTTCAGATCACACTCACTCTACACAGAGAGATCTACAGCACAGAGACACAGCCATGGCACCAACCATTACTCCAGTAATGACCATCTCAAATGAGCACCTTTCTCTGAACAATAAGGTAAATTTAGATTCTGCTTTTTGTCAATGTTTAAAATTGCCTGCTTATTGCTCAATAATTCTTTATAGTTCAACACAACTAAATATTTTCTCTTTGTTATTTGCAGATGAGGAAGCTGATAATGGAGAAGATGCAAAGAGATCAAATCAACAGCAGCATTGAGCAGCTGAAGTCTCTCCTGGCTCCAGAGTTCTTCAACCAGCAGCCTGACTCCAAGTTGGAGAAATCATCCTGGGGATGACTGTTGCAGCAGCAACAGCCTGCATTCTCCTCCAGCTCAGTAGCTACCAATCAAGGGTTCTCCAGAGGTGTTCATGAGATTGTACAATTCCTGTCCAAAGAGGAGGTGAAGACACAAAGCCAGAGAAAACTGCTAAAGCACATTCAGAACCTCCAGCCATCTTCAGACAAGAACAGGAGGGACACAGAAAACTGCTGAACCACTTCCAGAATTTGCAGCTGTCTTCAGATGAAAACACGATGGAAAGTTTTTTGGCTCATCTGAGCTCTACGGAGCAGCAGATCATCAGCAAAGAGAATAATTAAGTAAAGTGCTTTCTCTGGAGGCCCTGGTAAAGAGAAGATCAAGACTTGCAGAATATACAAATCTGTGTAGATTTTATTAGTCTTGTTTGAATTTTAGTTGGAAAAGAATTATTAATTATTTTCTTAAAAATCATTATTGCCATGTTATGTTCTTATCTTATGGCAGTAGATTTAAACCTTTCGACTTTGAGAAAGATGGTTTATGAAGATGCTGGAAGAATCCAGTTAGGAGTATCATCAAGATCTTGATAATGCAAGTTTGTTAATATAAATAATATTGATTCATTGTTTTTAGCTTATGAAACGTCTTTTACAATGCTATTTCACTTTTAGGAAAATCATTGTATGCATTATTCTATATTATATATAATAATTTAGATATTTGGAATTGTACAAAATTCTGATCAGTTTTGTTCAGATTTTTGTTTGTTGAAATACACTATATTTTAATAGTGAACTAGAAAATATATACGCATTATATGTGATGGTGATCATATTCTGATTAATTCAGAATTATTATTTCAATTTCCATTTCTTTGAAATTTAATTTTAGTCAATTTGTCATGTTACTTGTTGATTATTCATCTTAATTTCTCATTTAATTTGAGAAGTTTTACTTGTTTTGTTTTTTTGCTTAGTCAAAGTTTACTATGTACCTTTTGTATGGTGCTGTTAATTACGAAACATACATTTTGCTCTTGACAGTATCTTTTGAAACGGTTTGTTTCATTCCCATTCATTTCTGTTGAGGAATATTATCTTCATAACACTTTTATCTGTTGGAAAAGTTTTTTTTATGTCTTTTGTAAAGACATGTTAAAACTCTGCTCTATTAAGAGCACAATGTGTGTTGAATTATTCAAGTAAGTGTTGTGATATATTATCACATATATTATTGTTTTGCCTCTAACACAGAATTGCACTTAAAATAAAAAAATACAAAATACAAAAAGAAGTTTTTATTTCTGTGATAAATTTTGTTATTAACTCAAAATATAGAATACAATTGGACCATATAGAAAGTTCTCCCATGATGAAGGGGAAGGGAAAAAAGGGGAAAATATGCCATTTGGAAAAACTTTTAAAAATTAAGGACCAGCCTCATGTCTCTCATTAAATAAAATATAACAATATTAAGTTTTAAATTATTTTGTACAGTACATTGGATTTTTCCTCAATGTAGTATAAGTTTTACTGAACTAAAACTTTGAATATGAAGCTGCATTAGTTAAGCAGATTACAGAGACATGTTTTCTATTCAAATCATTTATTTTAGAATATTAAATCATAAATGAGAGGACCCATGGCAATGGAAGTTTTTAATGTTTGTTATAATGCAACATATCATTTGGCCCATGGTATTCTAACAAGTTTAATATCTGGTCTTTTATATGAAAATAATTGGGCATCTCTGATTTAAAGAAAATATGTAGCAAAGATAATTAACCAGAATCAACCCCTCAAAGGCAATATTTTCCCGAACCATCTAAAGTCGTACCAGTGCCATTTGGGTCCCACTTCATGTGAAGTTCGGACACTGGACCTCTTTGAGTGTTTAAAGGCTCTGGAATGGAGAGGCTGGTGTTGGATCTATGATGATTGCAAATGTTGAGCTATTTTATGAGTTTCTCAGTAGCTCCTGGTTCCATAATCTCAAATGACTATAAGACTGTAGAAAGGAAATTACTCAGAATCTGACATTACAGTGCTCATATTATTTCTCACTCCCCAGTGTTCTGTATTGTTTTAAAGACTATAATCACGCTCTTCCCCTTTTGAGTCTGGTTCCTCTCAAGATTTCTTCCTCATATCATCTAAAAGAGTTTTTCCTCGCCACAGTCCCCATGGCTGCTCATCAGGGATAAACACACATCGTTCACCTTAACTGTTAAATTCTGTAAAGCTGCTTTGAGACAATGTCTGTTGTGAAAAGCGCTATAGAAATAAACTTCACTTGACTTGATTTATTTTGAACCCTACACGTGTTGATTTCTACACATGAGCTAGATAAATATTAGTACTGAAATAAACACTAATATTGAAAAGCATTCTCAAAAGGAAAACAACATTTTTAAATTAAGTTTGTAAAATTTGAATATAATAACAATCTTAAAATGTTATACAGCAATGCAATTTAAAATAAATAAATTATTTATTTTAGACTATGACGAAGGCTAACACAAGATCCTTACCACCTTAACTTTTATTAGGTAGTCAGATGTACAGTAAAAAAAAAAGATGGACTATATATATATAAATTATTATTATTATTTCTTTGTCAATTCTAAGGCACCCATAATAGTGGATTGCTAAAAGGATAAAAACGTTAATATGTTTTCCTTTTTTGAATTAAAAAGAACTGACAGTGTGGATCATTTAAATGAAAGGCTTATTAAATTCCTTGACACTAGATATAAGATACAAGATTCAAAATTTTAATTGTCACAAACAGTTATAAACAAAATACAATGCAGAATGTGATAAAATGTCTGATCGGCCACATCGAAATTTGTACATTCAATAATTTATACATTTTATTTATTATATAAAACAAGAGAAGAAATATAAAAAATAAAAGAAAATAAATAATATGAGAAAATATTTTTTTATCTTCTCCTATTTTCTTGTATTTTTTCATATTTTCTCATTATTTAAATTTAGTCAGAAGGTTGTAAAATGTGTGACCTCACTAGCCTAAGGTGTATAGTTTATGAATTTTTTAGCACACTTGTGAAAAAGACTGTCAGGATCTGCTTAACCAATGGAATTATTAGCATCTGAATAGACACACTTCTATTGTCTGGCACTTAATTTCAATGGGAAAAGTGTGGGAAAGTGTGGGAGAGCAAAATCACAATTCTTAAATGTGTCAGCATGCGAAACCCCCCCTGGTCCTAACTATTTGACAAATTAATTAAATAATCAAACTCCTGGTTGTTTATAATTACATCACTCAAGAAATCAAGACCATAAAGAAAATCAAATAATAATCATCTTCAGTAGTGCGATTTATTTTAATTGAAAATGAAATACCAAGTACAAAATGTATACCAAATAGAAATGTTTGAATATACCCAAAAAAAGACAACAATTCTAGCAGTATGTCTAGACTTTTCCCTCCAGATGGTGAGTGATGTCACTTTAAAATCCACCACACAGTGTTTAGTCATCAGTAATGGTCCATTCAGGTTTCTAAAGCTTTTGTAGTCCATTGAGATTAGCACAGAGGACTTGGTGTGGGAAAATCAGATGAGCTCGAAACTCGCACTGACTGACAAAGACATGACATAAGACACATCTGACACATTTAGACTGTTAGAATAAAAATAAAAAAAACATTAAAAAAATGTTATGCACATAACTGATGTGTGCATTAGACTTTATAAAAGTATTACATGGCCTGTGATGATATTTCAAGATATTATTAAAAAAAAAATTATTAAAAGTCTCAAAACGTCTAAAAAAATTATTAAAAGCCTCAAAACTAAATATTGATACAAACAACCAGTTTTTTAAAGAACAGTTAAAGAAGCAATAGTTAGAGCTGTGCCATACGTCCACACGTGTAAGTGTTTATGATGAGCGTGTGCTCTGTCAGCGACATTGATCCCAACATCAGGTAAAAGATCTGCTCTCTTCACAGGGTCACCACTTTCCCAGATTCACACAGCATTCTATGAGTCAATCTCCACCACCCCACCTCTCCACCTGCTCCCCTGAGACATGAACATTGTCTTCAGCTAAAAGACCACTGAGCATGCTGCAGCCCAACATTCCTCATTGTGTGTCCAAGCTCTTCCATTGGCTCCAAACTGTGAGAAACTCCAACAAGCCCAAGACCCACACATTCATATGGAGATTTAGGAGTATAAATAGAGGAGATGCAGTCAGTACAAATCACACTCAATCTACACAGAGAGATCTACAGCACAGAGACACAGCCATGGCACCAACCAATACTTCAGAAATGACCATCTCAAACGAGCACCTTTCTCTAAGCATCAAGGTAAATTAAGTACCACCTTCTTGTTAGTGCTTATAATTACATTGCTTTCTACTCAATAACTCTTTATAGTTCAAGACGACTAAATGTTTTTTCTTCATTACTTGCAGCTGAGGAAGCCGATGGTGGAGAAGATGCGGAGAGATCGCATCAACAGCAGTATTGAGCAGCTGAGGTCTCTCCTGGCTCCAGAGTTCCTCAACCATCAGCCTGACTCCAAACTGGAGAAAGCAGATATCCTGGAGATGACAGTCAGCTTCCTGAGACGACAGCACCAGCAACCCCCATTCTCCTCCAGCTCAGCAGCTGTTAATCAAGGCTTCTCCAGATGTGTTCATGAGGTTGTTCACTTTCTGTCCAAAGAGGAGGTGAAGAAACAAAGTCAGAGAAAACTGCTAAACCACTTCCAGAACCTCCAGCCATCTTCTGACGAGAACAGAAGGGAAAGTGCTTTGGCTCAGCTGAGCTCTACAGAGCAGCAGATCATCAGCAAAGACAAGAGTTTGGGAAAAACCTCACTCTGGAGGCCCTGGTAGTCCACCAAGCTAGAACATTTCTCTGTTAGAAACTGTTGACCACATTGGTCTGATAATATGAGAGTAATAATTATTCACATTTATAATGTATAATGTTTATAATGGTATATGTCACATGATTTCTTCTGCAATTACGAGACACTTTCATGGAAAAACATACAATTTTGCTTTGCATTGTCAAGAATAATTTGTTTCTAATGTTTAGAATGACATAATGTCAGCCATTAAAGTCTGACATCTATTTTCTATATCTGGTACAGATATTTATGTCTGCCTTTTATAAAGGCTTGTTTTTTTTTAAAATAAATATTATTGTGTTTGTGATATTTTAAAGTTTATCATGGGGTTTTATTAACAACTAAATATCAATTTGATGTTCTAAAACCTGTGCTTCATAGTGAATCATTTTTCTTTTGGGATTTTCTCTTCTGTGAAGGCATTTACAAAAGATTTATTGAATGTATTTGACTCATAACATGGCGAAATAAAACAATCACCGAAAGTTTCTTTTCTGTTTTCTCTTTTTTCCAGTTGCTGAACAACAAATTCTCTAAAAACTGCACCTGTCTGTGTTTGGGTTTGAGGCTGTATTATAATTTGAAAGACACAATGCTAAATCTCATGATGGATTATTTATCAAGAGACTATAAAGCACACAAAAAGGTGTATATATATGCTAATGGATCTTAAAATCTTGTCAATGGATTAAAATAAAATTACAGAAATCATAGCTGTTTAGGTTAAAATGTATGACAAATATACTGTATACTCAGTAACTTTTATTTCAAAATTCATAAATGGTGTAAACTACAATTTCCATTAAAATATAGAAGGATGCAAATGTTAGCACATTAGTAAAATATATAAAATTAACATTTTAAGGTTTCTTTAATTAATTAAAACATTTGTATTTTTCTTTAAACTTTAAGCTTACTTCTACAACTTCTAAATATTGTTATTGTATATCTAACTATTCATAATTTATCATTTCTTAGATTTGCTTTTTAATTTGGATACTGACTAAAACTCGAATAAAAGGTGCTAAATAGATATCTACCCAACTTATTCCAGGCAATAGAATATATTCGATTATTAGAAAATAGAATATTAACTATTATTATTACTGCTTTGTTTTCATGTTGTCATTGGTTAAGCTATCAATAGACACAGTAATAAAATGTCCTATTATTCCAGCTCAGATTCCAGTCTTGTTGCCATGAGAGATTTACCAGACTTTCTACCACTAGTATTCCCTGTACTTCCAGTACAGCTCCGTTCTGGGCACTGATGAGGCCGTCGCACTGTCACCGGGCATCCACAAGGGCACCGCACCGCCTCAAAGCACGTTCCACAGTCCCGTAGAGGGCACCTTATAAACATAACTATAAGTTCAAATATTATGTGTAATTATTTATTATTTACTAATAAATAAAAAAAAAATGACAAAGTACTGCAAAATTAGTTTACTAAAATATGTCAAAATGTTTTATAAAGGGTTACATATCCCAGTATTAAACACATTTTACCAAGTATAATTTTTGTACTTATTTAACCTTTTAGGTATGTGTTGTCTATTTTGTGGTGTATTATGTTTATTAATATTTTTTTATTGTAATTAAGGAATTTAGTGTTTCACATAAAACATATATTACTTGTGCTTACTAAGCTGTGTCTATCTAAAAAAAACATGCATATCGGAATGGTAGCAAATTCATAGGACCCTAGATAAATAAGAAATGATATGATTTTGAATATTCAATGTGAATAAAACAATAATGAATAGAAAATTCATATTAAAAAAAAATAATTTGGACTACCCGCATTACGGATTCCACCTGCAATACGGATTGTTGGTATAAAATAGTAAGTACATTCAAGGAATATAAAGCTTTTTAAGATAATATAAATAATTTCATTATATTTTTTATGGAAACAATACAATTGTTGTTATTATTGTATTAATTATTCTCCTAATAATTTTTTACACATCGGCTTTGGAAGATTTATCTTAATTTGTCACAAATGTGCCATTTCCCCTTGTGACTGCATCATTATTTAAAATGGCTAGAAGTGTGCCTATTCCCACATAAGACTCATTATGATAATGATTTTATCAACACTATGGGCTAAAGTTTCCCCCTCATATCCCTAAGCGTGTCTACTCCCCTGTGTGTACCCAAAATATGCCTGTGGCTGGTGAAGTTCCGGATTAGACTGTGACTCTCCCTTCCTGAGCTTTCCCACACACTGACTATTCAAAGACACGATCAGAGACAATAGAAGTGTGTCTATTGACATGCTAATATCTGTAATAGAAAGGACCGTCAGGGGCTGTTTGTCATTTAGAGAAGTTACTCACACTGGCTTGTGGAGAAAGAAACTTATATATTTAAAAAGATACGTATTTCATAGATTTGTCAAATTTTTGTTTAAATGTTAAACTGCAAGACTAATTTTTGTTCATTTTAACATTAGGTCCCATTTTGTGTCCATCATGCAGATGATGATTTTTCCGAAAAGGAATGGGGAAATGAATATCTTTGCATAAAGCAGTCCTTCTCAAGACATTTGCGTGTCTCAAAAAACATGGTTGCAATATGCCAATTACACGTTAGCACCTGTTAGACAAAGTTACCAGAGGCGTATTACAACAAAACTTGGTGGGCATCTTCCTGGTGTCGTTTTCCTTATGACATTTAGTACCTCATTTGCTTGAACCCTGCTAATTGCTGCTTGCAGCTATATTTGATTTTGTTTTCTTTAACTGTCATTTATCATGATAAACTAGGGTGTCAGGTTTCAATCAACCCAGCCATTAACTAGCTAGCCAGTGCACTCTCAGTGCCGGTCCCAAGCTCGGATAAATGGGAAGGGTTGGGTTAGGAAGGGCATCCAGCGTAAAACATGCGCCAAATCATACCGGATCGGTTGAGGCCCGGGTTACCAAGGACCGCCACAGGTATCGTTAGCCAACAGGGTACTGGTGGAAATTGGACTTTTGTTGGCCGAAGGAGGAGAAGGAGAGGATGATGGTGTTTACCGAGACGGCAGGGAAAGGAGAAGTGTAGGAGAGTGGAGGTTGGGATGGGCACTTTAAATGTTGGTACTATGACTAGTAAAGGGAGAGAGGTAGATGGAGAGGTTTCAATCAAAAATTCATAAAAATGCTTTGGTAAAATTATGAAAATGTAAAGAGATTTAGCTTTACCTTTACCTCTTTATACACAGTGGTTAGATAGACATAAAATATTTATGAGTAACCTGCAGTTCATAGAATGCAATAGATATAAAACACATGACCAGCAAAACTATAAGGCTAATAAAGCTATTATGCTAAAGTCTCATACCTACTGTACCATTTCCTAGGCATCTAATACATCTATCACATATTTGACCAAATTTAGAAAAACTTAAGACATTTTGATTAATTCCTGATAATAGTATAGTATATGTCTAGTTCTTCAGTAATATTAGCCATAATAATATATTTTGCTCTTTATTTTATTCTACAGTTTACTTCTTTCCAATAAATTAGAAATTTATTTGCTGCAATTTTATAGAACATAAATGGTAATTTTGACACATGTGAAAGTATTAAGAAGTATTAAGAATGAAAGTATTAATAATTTCACTGACACCTAGAGTTATATATAGTTTTCATATAACAAGTCTCAGAACAAAACATGAATTATGTTCAATTACACAGTTGAAAGATTATACATATTGATGAATTTTTTTTCATTACTAAAAAAACCATTTATGTAGTTTTCACTGAATGTTGTTTGATCATTTGAATATATATTACTATTCCTTTCAACAATAAATGTGTTTAATTATTTGGCATATTCGGCTGACCATTATTTACCAAATCTTAATTTAAATGCAATATAATAAAGCTTTATATAGTTTTACCAAATGCATTGATCTGAACTGTGTTAAAAAAAATTATACATGTAATATTGCATACAGTATATACGTTATTACTATGTGAAGGTTATGTGGTGAGGACAGAGTAGCATGGAGACGGATGATCTGCTGTGGCAACCCCTAATGGAAGCAGCCAGAAGAACTTTCCCTTTCACTCTTGCAGATACCCTTCTATCACAAATCACTCCTGCCACTCTTCACCACCCACTCCACCCTGCCTGCACTCTTGAATCAATGAATCAATGAATCACTGAAGTACAAAAGCTTCAGAGATCTGAATGGACCCTTACTGATGACAAAACACACTGAGTCTGACATCACTTACCATCTGGAGGCAAGTTAGAACATGTTGCTACAAAAACTTCTAATGGATCACTTAATATGCTGACTTGCTTGCACTTAATTTACATACCGTTATGGATAAATCACAAAAAAAATGGATGTGTCTTTTTGCAGTGCCAGTAACAACGTTTTATCTTCGTATTATTATTTTGGCTCCTCCCATTAGGGGTTGCCACGGCAGATCATCCATGTCCATAAGAGTTGTAGGGAGGGATTATGCTGCTCTGGGATATATTATAATGATTATATTTTCTTATATTATATTTTCTTAATATGTATATTTTACACCATCTTACATTTTTGTTTATATTGTATTATATTTACTGAAATAATAAGTCAGCTCCTGGCAGGTCTTTTTATTTATTTGTTTTGCACATTCACAATTTAGAAATCCAAGCGCAACATTCTGGCAACATGCAAAACTCTCGTGTAGTACATTTGAGCAAAGCATGCCACCAAGAAAATCCCACCATACATTCTTTTTTTAAAAGACCTCAATCTTAGTCCACTTAGACGCAAACAGTCGGGAGACCATGTGTGAAATGTCTATCAGGGGACTATCTGTTAAAAAGCAAGGTGCAATAATGAAGTGTGATTCTGCCGTCCTGCACTTTCCCACACTTCTCCTATTGAAATGAAGTGCTGAACAATAGACGTGTGTCCATTTAAATGCTAATGACTCTGTTGGCTAGCAGATCCTGACAGGTTTCTTCACAAGTGTGCTGAAAATTCTTTACCAATCATAAAAGAAACAATGACACTTAGGCAATATGGACCCAATACTTCCTGAATGTCCTCTATACCCAAAAGTAAAACAAATTGAACAAATGTTGAAATGTGAAGAATGTTTGTGGGAAAAAAAAACCTTTTAGAATTTACTATACTAAAAATGACAGATAATTTAAACTGTTTTTGAATGTGGTATTTGGTGGTTGATTTAATGCCTTATTAATAAAAGCATGCTTTTCTACAAAGTATAGCAATAGCAAAGCCTTTATATTAGATTACTAGAAACATTTATCAAACTACAGTAATTTTTTTAAGTACTTTAAAACAGTGCTCAAAATGGGTCAAGTCTTATGGGGGGTCCCCAGTTTATATATATATATGTAATTCATATATTTTTTACTTGTCACGGGGGTCCTTAATTCCCCCCAGCCCCCCCTCAATTCGTGCACTGCTTTAAAATAGGATCCATTTCAGGAAAGCAAGGGAGTAATTTAGACTTTTTTATTAGTTCAATATACATGAGGGATTTTCTCATAGTTGAGAAAACAGGTGATAACATATCACAACTTTTACTTGAGTTCTTCAAGACACATGGCACTCATAACAGAGCAGAGCTTAAAAAGCTCGTCTTTACAAAAGACACAGAAAACATTTCCGAAAGAAAAAATATCTGTACAAACAGTAATAAACATAGAAATAAACATAGAAATAACAATAAAGAAAAATGTGTCACGACAGATACCGTCATTGACAAAGTGTAGATTTCATATGCAATAGTAAATACAATAGAATTAATTTAAAAAAAGTCCTTAAATAAGGTTAACAAAAGGTAATTTAACGATGTTATCATGATAAACTGACAGTAAAATTACATTTTATAAAAATCTAAGCTTAATAATTCTGTGTTAAGCAGAATGTGATTACCTTCATAGAAGTATTATACATGTTTTCATTTATTATATAAACATACAATGTATATAGTACCGTATTTCCTGGTATTCAACACCATTTCATAGAAATGTCATTACGTCTGATCAAATACTATCAGAATTTTGTAAAATCAAAAGAGAATATAAATGTTAGTTCAATATAGAACAATGTTAATTTTTTTCCTAAAATGGAAATAAAAGATGTTGCATGAACTAAAAACTATTCATAAGTATAATTTGTAATAACAAACATGCATTGTAAGGATTCTACCAGATTTTCAGTAATAACCATTCTTGAAGTAGAAAGGTATAAGTATATTGCCATAAGGCAATAATTACATGTTAAGTATTAACATTGTAATCCTGTTCACACAAGTGAAAATAACAAAAAATGTCCACAGCTTTCTTTTCTTTAGCATGGATTCCAGAGGGAGCTCATTACTGAACTCTTCTTTTTGCTAATGATCTGCTGCTCTGTAGAGCTCAGCCTGAGCTAAAACACTTTCCCTCCAGTTCTCATCTGAAGATGGCTGCAGATTCTGGAAGTGGTTCAGCAGTTTGCTCTGCTTTTGTGTCTTCATATTCTGTTTGGACAGGAAATGGACAACCTCTGAAGAACCTCATTTAGCAGTTGCTGAGCTGGAAGAGAATGCAGTCTGCTGCCTCTGCTGCCGTCTCAGGAAGCTGACTGTCATCTCCAGAATATCTGTTTTTTCCAGGAGAAAGAGTCAGGCTGCTAGTTGAGGACCTCTGAAGCCAGGAGAGACTTCAGCTGCTCAATGTTGCTGTTGATGTGATCTCTGCACATCTACTCCACCATTGACTTCCTCATCTGCAAATAACAAAGAAAACATTTAGTCTTCTTAAACTATAAAGAGTTATTGAGTAGTATTGAGTATTGAGTAGAAAACAGGTACAAATAAGCACTAAATAGAAGCAGGGTCTTAATTTACCTTGTTGTTCAGAGGTAGGTGTTTGTTTGAGATGGTCATTGCTGAAGTATTGGTTGGAGCAATGGCTGTGTCTCTGTGCTGTAGATCTCTCTGTGTAGAGTGAGTGTGATCTTTACTGGCTGCATCCCCTCTATTTATACTCCCAAATCTCCATATGAATGTGTGGGTCTTGGGTTTGGTCGAGTTTCTCACAGTTTGGAGCCAATGGGATAGCTTGGCCACACAATGAAGAATGTAGGGTTGCCACATGCTCAGTGGTCTTTTAGCAGAGGACAATGCTTGAATCTCATGGGAGAAGGTGGAGAGGTGGGGTGATGGAGTCACAGAATGCTGTATAAATCTGGAAAAGTGGTGACCCTGTAAAGAGAGCAGATCTGCTGGCTGATGTTGGGATCAGTGTCACTGACAGAGCACATGCTCATCATCAACTGTGACATGTGTAGAACCTTAGCTACTGAAATTCCAATATTGTGCTATAGTATTTATTAATATTAAAGTAATAAATATACTCAAGGATGTAGAAAGCAGGAACACGCGTCTCTTAATCCTTCGATAAACATGTGCAAGTCTTAGTTTAAGCCTGTGTACAGATGATCCATTATACTAATCAGTAAATAATATTAAAAAAAAATTACAAATACAAACAGCAACTATATCAGTGATTTTCTTTAATTCTATGGAATTATTTTAAAGTGTTATAAGTAAATATTTAGGGGTGATATTTATCATAATATCTAATGGATTCTTTCCACTTCTGAGTGCATCAATGTTTATCACTATTTAAACTAGCTATAAGTGTGCCTATTCCCACATGAGACTCTGTATGATGTGCTGATTCTGATGACAGTACCATGATTATGCTAATAATGTCAACTGTGTGCTCCCCCTCATATCCATAAGTGTGCCTACACCCCTGTGTACCCAAAATACCCTGTGGCTGGTGGAGTTTAAGATAGACTGTGACTCTTCCTTCCTGAGCTTTCCCACACTCTGACTATTCAAAGATGGGATTCGAAACAATAGAAGTATGCCTATTCACATGCAAATGCTTCTTTAAGAAAAGATCCTCTGGGGGCTGTTTGTCATTTGAAGGAGTTAGTCACACTGACCTGTAGAGAATGACACTTCAATATCGCTGTATCCTAAAGAAATTAATAGTCTTACTTTAGAAATTATTGAACTACAAGATAAATATTTTGTAGAATCATGTTTTAAGGTGTGTTAAATTTTTTGGTCCATTGTGCACTTTGGACAGGTTTATTTGTACAAGTAAGAAATTAGAAGATGACTAGTGCACATTTTATATACACTTGTGGTTTAAATTATAGCTGACACTACTGCAGAATCTGCTGTTATAGAAAATGTCAAACCATTGTGACAATTCAGAATCAGGACTTCAACACTGAATTAAACATTAAATGTTTTGGAAACTCGTGTACAAGATGCAATATGAGACACAGAGAGATGAAGAAGTTTGTGAATAGAGGTTTTGCACTCATGTTAAACAGAGACAGAATTCTGAATGAAAACAGTGGTTAAAAGAAGTTCATTATTGGAATGGAGAAATTGGAATAGTTTTAAAGGGCCATAATATATCAAATATATTTAATATATAATTATTGCTTATAATATACTTAAGTAGTCAAGTCAAGTAAACTTTATTTTTTATAGCTTCTATAGTTTATGTCTCAAAGCAGCTTTACAGAATTTACCAGTTAAATTGAACGATGTATGTTTATCCCTGATGAGCAGCTATGGTGACATGGAAAAACTCCCTTAGATGTTATGAGGAAGAAACCTTGAGAGGAACCAGACTCAAAAGGGGAACCCATCCTCATTTGGGTGACATCAAGAGTGTGATTATAGTCTTTATACAATACAGAACACTGGAGAGTGAGAACTAACATGAGCACTGGAATGTAAGATAATAAGTAATGTTCTTTCTACAGTCTTATACAGTCATTTCAGATTATGGAATCAGGAGCTACTGAGCAACTCAAAAAATAACTCAATATTTGTGATTATCATAGACCCAACACCAGCTTCTTCATGCCACTTAAAGAGGTCCAATGTCAAAACTCCACATGAAGTGGGATCCAAATGATACTGGTATGTCTCTAGATGGTTTGGGATGTTTGCAGGGTCAGCATCTAATTGTTTAAAGGTCCATAATCTTCATGAGGTGGGAAGTCCCAATATATATGATATCTCATTATAAGAAACAGTAAATGAAGCATTGTGGAAGATAGAATTTTATATATATATATATATATATATAATATATTTGAAGAAAATTGCATCATAACTTAACATGTAATAGCAGCATCACCATCTTAAATTTTATTAACTAGTTTTCAAAGATCACATTCATTTATGAAAAAATGGTTTACAACAGTTCTTTTAGTGTTTAGTGAGAGAAATCTAGCCTGTTTTGAGAATGAACAAGTGCACTGAAGTCAGGTTGAATATCTGAGGTAGATATGCGAAGCACACACAGATGATCATCACTGAGAGAAGATCTGTATCTGGATTTGGATCTGGATATCTTAACATTCTGCCTCAATTTTCTTTTTTAATGTTTACATATTTGATGGCTAAGAGCTAATTTATTGGAAGCAGTCCAACACATTCGCACAATCGTAATAACTAAAAAATAGTGGCCTACAAAATAAACAATATATAATTGTATTTTGCGCACCTATTACAAATGAATGGTCGTCACTTTTACACCTTTACTAGGAACTCACGTGGGCCGGTCAAGGGTAGTCAGGAGGCCAGATGTTGCCCGCTGGCAGTAAAATGCCCAGGTCTGCTATTGGATGAAAAGTGCTATCTAAACATTTGCTTGTTAAAATGTAGGTATACAGTTGTGTTCAAAATTATTCAACCCCCAATGCTGTAAATGGTTTTAGGGAATTTAGTGTACATTTGTAATTGTATTCAGAATGAAATCCTACAAGGACTTCTTAAAGAACCATATGCAACTAAAATGACATCAATTAGTTTTGTAATACAGTAGTAAATGTTTCTTTTGTGAACTCTTCATTGACATAATTATTCAACCCCTTAAAGACTACCACTCTGAAGAACAGAGGTTCAATGAAGTGTTTTCAATCAGATATTGAAAACACCTGTGGATATCAGGGAGCAGCAATAAAGCCTAATAAGCACCAATTAGGCAGCTTTAAAATGATTGTGATACTCAGCTCCTTCTAGACATTTACTGGTGTGGTTACAAACATGGTGAGGTCAAGAGAATGGTCCAGGAAGACAAGAGAACGGGTGATTACTTTTCACAGGAAGGGCAATGGCTATAAGAAGATTGCAAAGATGTTAAACATACCAAGAGACACCATAGGAAGCATCATTCGCAAATTCAAGGCAAAGGGCACTGTTGAAACGATACCTGGTCGTGGCAGAAAGAAGATGCTGACTTCGACTGCTGTGTGCTACCTGAAGCGTAGAGTGGAGAAAACTCCCCGTGTGACTGCTGAGGAACTGCGAAAAGATTTGTCAGATGTGGGTACTGAAGTTTCTGCTCAGACAGTTCTGCCAGAACTCCCAGGCGCACCCCCTTGCTGTCCCCAAAGAATAAGAAGAGTCGACTGCAGTATGCCAAAAGTCATGTGGACAAACCACAGAAGTTTTGGGATAGTGTTCTGTGGCTCCCAGGCGCACCCCCTTGCTGTCCCCAAAGAATAAGCCAAAAGTCATGTGGACAAACCACAGAAGTTTTGGGATAGTGTTCTGTGGACTGATGAAACAAAATTAGAACTGTTTGGGCCCATGGATCAATGCTATGTTTGGAGGAGGAAGAACAAGGCCTTTGAACAAAAGAACACCTTGCCCACTGTGAAGCATGGCGGGGGGTCAATCATGCTTTGGGGCTGTTTTGCTTCTGCAGGTACTGGGAAGCTTCAGCGTGTGCAAGGTACCATGAATTCTCTTCAGTACCAGGAGATATTGGATGACAATGTGATGCAGTCCGTCACAAACCTGAGGCTTGGACGACGTTGGACCTTTCAACAGGACAATGATCCCAAGCATAACTCCAAGTCCACTAGAGCATGGTTGCAGATTAAAGGCTGGAACATTTTGAAGTGGCCATCGCAGTCACCAGACCTAAATCCGATTGAGAACCTCTAGTGGGACTTAAAGAAAGCAGTTGCAGTGCGCAAGCCTAAGAATGTGACTGAACTGGAGGCTTTTGCCCATGATGAATGGGCAAAGATACCTGTAGATCGCTGCAAGACACTTGTGTCAAGCTATGCTTCACGTTTAAAAGCTGTTATAACTGTAAAAGGATGTTGTACTAAGTACTAAGATTGAATGTCACTTGGGGGTTGAATAAAACTGATAATGATGTGAGCTCAGAAAAGACATTTGTGGGTTTTTCATTATAAATGTTATGTTATATTTGTCTGACCTACACATGCCTCTTTGATTTAATTGTAAGCAGGATGACTGAATGATCATAATCAATGTCAAACCGACCAAAACAATCAATTTCAGTGGGGGTTGAATAATTTTAAACACAACTGTAGTTAGTCTTTAAATTCCTCAGCTTCAAGAATATGACAAATTTTGGTAATTGGCCTGGTCAAGCAGGTACTCATAGTTTTGATCTTAACTTGCCATGTGAATCCTTTTTTATCCTCTATCGTGTGAACAATCTTGCCAAAGATTGGCATACACATAATCCTTCTCGAACAATCTAGGAGGTAGTTCAAGCTCTTGATTAAGAAGGAGAAGATGATTTGGTGTTAAAGTTTCCAAGTCATTGGGATCCAAAGAAGATCTTGTTATGGGTCAATTATTAAGAATGGATTCTATTTCACACAAGATATTTAAAGTCCCTTTTCTTTTTTTCAAAAATTGAAAGTCTATTTTATCTTCTTTTGAAGAAGAACATTGTTGATCTGATTGTGATTCCAATTTTGTATCGCCTCCTGTAATTCTTGCTCAGCCCTGACAAAGTTTGTTCCATTATCTGAACGTATTTCAGCCACTTGTCCTCGTCGAGCAATAAAACGTCTTAGTGCATGAATAAATTAATCAGTGTCCAGTGATGTGATCATTTCAATGTGAATAGCTCTAATAGCCCAGCAGGTGAAAATGACTCCATAGCGCTTTAAAATGGCTCTTCCTCGTTTGTATAGTGTACAGTATCTCCGCCTCAGACCTCCGCAAAGGGCGTCACTCTGCCCCAGACCGCCACAGAGGGCGTTGCACCGCCTCAGACCTCCGCAGAGGGCGTCGCCCCACCTCATCACATCAGCCAGAAAGTGCTTGGAGCAGACACCTGGAGGCTCGCGCCACACTTCATTCGGCCTTTCCTGACCTCATAGGTGTTCTACCCAGTGGCAGTTCCCCTCAAGTCCGATGTGTCCACCGCTGGCACCCGACTTTCCTAGTCTCCCAGGAATTTTGTGCCTGTCCAGTATTTTTACATTTTTCTAAATATTTCTCAGGTTTGTCAATTTGTCTTACAGCTGACTGTGCATTAGCTCTCTCTTTCTCTCTCTCTCTCTCTCTCTCTCTCTCTCTCTTTCTCTCTTTCTCTCTCTATCTCACACACACACAAAGCTTTCAAATATTATAACATATATATATATATATATATGTGTATATATATATATACATTTCGGTGTCTTGATTAGAAAAAAATATGTTATAACTGAATAACTGAAACATGGTTTTACTTGTTACTTGAATATGTTTATTTTCCTTTTACCAGTCTTTATATACACACAATTTAACATAGTGAGCCCTGTCTGTGCACACATTATTTGTACCATTTAAAGAAAAAGGCAATTTGAATCTGATGGCCACAACAGGTCTGAAAAAAGGTCTTCTTTGTTGTTGTTGTTTTTTTATCATGATGAGCCAAATGTTTTCAATCGATGAAAGTCAGGCCAGTTCAGCACACAGTCTATTCTATATTTATCTGGCACAGAACAGCTGTCCCACTTTGCTTCAGTCTATTTTTAATTGAGCTTTGGCCCAAAACAGATCAAGTTTCTGGATCATGTTTACATATGGCTTTCTTCATGTAAGATTGAGCATTAGAATGCTTTCACGATTGACACTGCAAAATGTGTTTGCAGATAATGAATTATTTAGGTGTTTCTGAGCCCATGCAGTGATTTTCATTAGAGATTCAGTGTCTGTTTTAAAAGCACCTGAGGGGAACCAACATTGATTTCCACCCTTGTCCCCTGCATACAGAGATTTCTCCAAATTCTAACTAATTTTCTTTCAAAAATATTCCACAATTTGTAGATTTTTTAATTAAGTTTTTAATCTGCCCATCTTTACTTCTGGGAGACTCGGCCTCTCTATAATCCCCTCTTTAACACTTACATCTCCATCCTAAGGTGCCCCATCCCATATTTTATAACCTGTTGTGGGCATCATATTTTCTATCGTTTCTATCTGGAAGTTGAGTTATGTCAAATGGACTTCTATCTGGTTTGTTCGAAGCATTTCACCGCTTATCCGAGCAGCTTCTTTAGTGTGAGGGAAGTTAGCTGGATTCCACATATTTGTATGTTCCAGAGTCAATGATGGTGGAGAGAGTGGGAAGGGAAATATTCCGTACATTCTGTATTTATTTCTTTGATGGTTTGTTTATTCGGGTTTAACCCTTTTTTCCACTGTGGACTTATGTAAAAAAATCCCTGTTATGGGGTCAGTTACAACATTAGAATTTGTATATGTTGTGACTATAGATATAGTGTATGGATGTATATAGATAGTAGGACACTTCAACCAATAAACAAGCAAAATACTTATCGTTTTCTGTACTGTAATGCTACTCATTTCTTATTGTATGTACAATGCCAAATAAAGAAGTGCTTACTGTACTGTATTAACATTTTACTTCATTTTAATTTTATTAATACAGTTCATTATTTTATCATAAAACTCCATGAAAACAATTCCCTATCAGTTTTTGGTCAATTGTGCTGTCCGCGAAAGATTGGGAAAATCAGCCAAACAAATTAGTTATGTGGCAAATGCAATTCTGAGATAAACCTAGGCACAAGATTTGAACCACTGTAAAGCGGGGGATTCCTGTATTGGTGTCTGTGTTTACTTCTTGTTTTTTTTTTTTGTTGTTGTTTTTTTATAACACAAGTACCACAGTATATTTATTTTTATAAATTGTACATATCTTACCATATGTACACATGTTGCAGCAGTGTAGTAGGGTAGATGACAAATACGGGTTAAATGTGTTACAATTTGTTTTTCCAATACAAACTCATAGAAATGCAAAAACAGCAAAAATGATAATATAATGGCATCACTGTGAAAAACACATTTTGGCCATTCACATTTCACCAATATTTTACCCAGGAAAATAAGTATTTGAACACGCTGCTATTTTGCAAGTTCTCCCACTTAGAAATCATGGAGGGGTCTGAAATTGTCATCGTAGGTGCATGTCCACTGTGAGAGACATAATCTAAAAAATAAATCCAGAAATCACAATATATGATTTTTAAACTATTTATTTATATGATACAGCTGCAAATAAGTAATTGAACACCTGTCTATCAGCTAGAATTCTGACCCTCAAAGACCTGTTAGTCTGCCTTTAAAATGTCCACCTCCACTACATTTATTATCCTAAATTAGATGCACCTGTTTGAGGTCGTTAGCTGCATAAAGACACCTGTCCACCCCATACAATCAATAAGAATCCAACTAGTAACATGGCCAAGACCAAAGAGCTGTCCAAAGACACTAGAGACAAAATTGTACACCTCCACAAGGCTGGAAAGAGCTACAGGGAAATTTCCAAGCAGCTTGGTGTAAAAAGGTCCACTGTTGGAGCAATCGTTAAAAAAATGGAAGAAGCTAAACATGACTGTCAATCTCCCTTGGACTGGGGCTCCATGCAAGATCTCACCTTGTGGGGTCTCAATGATCCTAAGGAAGGTGAGAAATCAGCCCAGAACTACACGGGAGGAGCTGGTCAATGACCTGAAAAGAGCTGGGACCACTGTTTCCAAGGTTACTGTTGGTAATACACTAAGACTTCATGGTTTGAAATCATGCATGGCACGGAAGGTTCCCCTGCTTTAACCAGCACATGTCCAGGCACGTCTTAAGTTTGCCAATGACCATTTGGATGATCCAGAGGAGTCATGGGAGAAAGTCATGTGGTCAGATGAGACCAAAATAGAACTTTTGGGTCACAATTCCACTAAACGTGTTTGGAGGAAGAAGAATGATGAGTACCATCCCAAGAACACCATCCCTACTGTGAAGCATGGGGGTGGTAGCATCATGCTTTGGGGGTGTTTTTCTGCACATGGGACTGGGCAAATGCACTGTATTAAGGAGAGGATGACCGGGGCCATGTATTGCGAGATTTTAAGGAATAACCTCCTTCCCTCAGTTAGAGCATTGAAGATGGGTCGAGGCTGGGTCTTCCAACATGACAATGACCCGAAGCACACAGCCAGGATAACAAAGGAGTGGCTCTGTAAAAAGCATATCAACGTTCTGGCATGGCCTAGCCAGTCTCCAGACCTAAACCCAATAGAGAATCTTTGGAGGGAGCTCAAACTCTGTGTTTCTCAGTGACAGGCCAGAAACCTGACTGATCTAGAGAAGATCTGTGTGGAGGAGTGGGCCAAAATCCCTCCTGCAGTGTGTGCAAACCTGGTGAAAAACTACAGGAAACGGCTGACCTCTGTAATTGCAAACAATAGCTACTGTACCAAATATTAACATTGACTTTCTCAGGTGTTCAAATAATTATTTGCAGCTGTATCATACAAATAAATAGTTAAAAAATCCTACATTGTAATTTCTGGATTATTTTTTTTTCGATTATGTCTCTCACAGTGGACATGCACCTACGATGACAATTTCCGACCCCTCCATGATTTCTAAGTGGGAGAACTTGCAAAATAGCAAGGTGTTCAAATACTTATTTTCCTTTATATTATATATAAATTCTATATTTCATTGTGAATAAAATGGTATGGGTACTGGGAGCGGTCAAAATGGAAATTAAACTGCTTCATATCGGTTTTAGGCTTTTGCTGATATTTTCAATGGATTGCTGTTCACGGTGACCCAAAATAAAATAATATAATGAAATAAATAAAATGTGGTTTAACAAAAAAAAAATTATTATTATTGCTATTTTCCATCAGAACACAAATAATAAAATTAAAGATTTTAAAATACTTTCACTATGGATTTTAATGTCAAGTCAAGTCAAGGCTTTTATTGTCATTTCAAACATTTAAAGTGCAACAAACAACGTTCCCTAAGGACCAAGGTGGTTAAACGATATTTTATGCAGTCATATTTTGGTAACTGAGAACAACAATCCATAGAAAATATCTGCCATATCTTGAAAATCCATGGTCAAACCAGCCACACTCTGATTTATGATGCGTGTCTAATCGTACACTTATGGTGTGGGTGGTTGGCGTGGTCAAAATAGGTTTACAGACGCTTCAGAAAGGCGTTTTACGTTATAAAAAAAAAACATAAAATAGCAATACATACATTTTTTTTTTTTTTTTATCAAAGCACAAATAATACAAATTCTTGTTTGTGGTGTAAATATATATATAAAATCAAGGCCCATATTCAAACATTCCTAAAACATCTTTACTGTATAGTGATTGAGACTCTACAATAAAATGTAAAAGTAAAATCACCTTTATTTTACCTTCCTTCAAATGCTTGCTAATTCATTCAATTGATCTTTACTCATAGTAACTCTGACTGAATTCATTTTTTTAGGTAGTTCTACTGTACAATTTTTAAGAAACATAAAAATCAGTGCATTTAAATGACTATATTCAAACACTCACAAAACATTTTCTTTTATAGATTTGCTTAATCTTTCAAATAATTCTTATTAAGAGCATCAATGTCTATTATGGTCTTAAATTTTAAGTCAGTTTACTTTACAGTTTTTGAGAAAAGTGAAGGCAAATTCATTTTAACCCTCAGTTCATTTTTAATCATGTTCCACATTCAAACACTCATAAAACATTTTCCTTTAGAGGTTTGCTCATTCTTTTAAATTACTCTTATTTAGAGTGCCCCTGTGTAATATTTTATTACATTTCAAGTCATATTACTGTACAGATTTTGCAATAAGTAAAGACAAATTCACCCCAAACCTCACTGCATTTGCAATCATGTTCCATATTGAAACATCCACCTTTCTTTCATTGTATTAATTAAAGTAGTTTTACTGTAAACTTTTGGTTCAAATTAAATGCAAATATCAAATTCAACTTGTAAACGTATTTATTTTATTTTTAAAACAAACCTATAAAGGAACATGTTTAATGAGTGTTTGAAAATGATTAAAAATGCAGTGAAATTTGGAGTGATTCAGTGTTTATACTTTTGTCAAAAACTGTACAGTAAAATGACTTGATGTTTAATAGAGTAATAGACAGGGGCACTCTAAATAAAAATAATTAAAAATATTAGGCAAACCTATAAAGGAAAATGTTTTATAAGTGTTTGAATATGAAACATGATTGAAAATGATGTTTTTACATACAACAAAAAAAAAACTTTTTTATTTTTTATAACGGAAACGCCTTTCTGAAGTATATTTACATATATTTTGACCACGCCCACCATCAATACCATAAGTGCATGATCAGACGCGCAACACAAAGAAAAGTGCGGCTGGTTGAACCGCAGTCAATAATAGCGCTAATTCTAACACACCCCTTAGATAAAAGACATTTGGTTCTTATTTAGCAAACGAACGGAATATTACCACACAACAAAAAGTAATTTCATATTTTATATTTTCTATAAGATGTGGTTTCAAAAGTGAAAGCAAGAAGTTACACAATCTTTAAAAACAACACAACATGCGCAGTTTGTCTCTCTGCCGAAACTTTACACGACATTCACAAGGCAGGATTTCAATACTAAATATAGAAAACCCAAGCATGATAAATATAGAGTTAAAAACCACACATATTTGTAGTCGATATAACTACTAGTGTTTTTTTTATTCTGGTCAAATTAATTTCTTCCTTTTTCAGGAAGAGGTGCATTAAGCAATCTCTGTGTATATAAGCATATCTTAGTGACTATATGATTATTGTATGTTCAAAATGCTTAATCGAATTTTTTAGTCCTGATCATAATACCTATGATTCCTCACACTATTAATAATCAGCTTTAATATGCCCAATCAAAATATATTAATATGACTTAATAACAAACCATGGAATCAGATGTACGTGCAGATAAATGTACAAAAGCAGAAAACAAAACCCAGAGTTGAGATAAACCTTGAAACAAAAATGTGAGTTTAATGTGTTACATTTTTGTTTTTCCAATACGAACTGAACTAAATACACAGTTCGTCCTGTAGACTTTACCCTCAGTGACTTTTGCGACACTGAAATAAAACCTGCGCAGGCTGTATTTATTATTAGACATTGACGTAATGATCCTCTACAACTTCATTATTCATGTTAAGAAAAGTGAAATAACAGTTGCCTCGTTCTGCAGAATGTATAACAGTCATATCGGATTTTCCAAGCACATAATAAAAACACTCATTCTAAACACATGCCTCAGTTACAAGATATTTGAGTCCTATCTAAATCTAGCAAAAGTTTTCTTACCTTTATACGATGCCATTTTCAGATGTGTGGTTTCAAAAGTGAAAACAAGAAGTAACCTAAAAGTCACCTAAATAATAACATGGATTCTGTCTATTCTGCATTCTTGCAATGCGTCAGAAACTCCACTATAAGCATAGATTGTTATGAGAGTGAACTGTAAAAAGTTTAGGTGTATGCCTATACTGATTTATGTGAGCTGTGGGTTTATAAGGCTTCATGTACAACCCCCCCACACACACACCACACCCCACCCCAGCTTCACGCATGCGTGAGTTGAACTTTCCAGACATGCCTGTTTCAGTTCTGCAGCTTCAGTGTAACAGAGCCACGTGGAACTTTAACTCAGAAATGTTTCTGTGATAATATTATACAGCATTTGTAACAGTCGTACCAATCAGCACAGCAATTTGCTATCAAAACTTTATTAACTTCTGGAAGCTTGTCATTCATAGTTCTTTGAGGGAACTAGACATTCTGCACATAAGCAACCATATTAAAAAGCTCACACACTTGTGACACATGTAATCTGACAACATCTGTCAAGTTACAAGAAAATATACTGACAATTTGCACATTTCATTATTTTTCTTTATTTCTTTTTGGCCAGTTGCACATAGCATCATCTAACAATATAGTATTTATTTATATGTTACAATTATTTAATTACATTCTCCTTTTTTATTTTATTTTATTCTAACCCTCACAGGATCAATAAAGAATATGTAAGTCTATTTTAGTCTTAGTCTTATGCAACACATTCTACTACGGGCGGCTTCACCTGGTTAGAAAACTGTAACACTGGATCTGAAAGTCAAGGAGTGGAGACTGTAGCAGGTTTAGACTAATTCATAGCTGCTTTAATGCACATTTTTAGGCCTGTTATGAGATCCATGCTCCTTAGTGCAATTCCCTTATCCACTTTGTAAAAGTTGTGTCTTTCTTTCACTACTGTTGTCTTCACTTAGAGTTCATCAGAGTTATGTTGTCAGGAAACGTAAGATCCAGTACAGTAGGCAAAGTCGTGCCACCAGGCTTTCACTTGTGTAAAAGCGACACTCTGTGGTTGACCGTTTTTACATTCTCCTGACTTCTCTTTCCCCTTTGTTTTGCAGACCGATGTGTCGGACAGGGGGCTGGGGTCCTTGTTATCCCAGGTGGTGGAGGGTTAGAAGCGCCATGTGCTGTACATCAGCTGTAAGCTGTCCGTGCGGGAGAGCCGGTACAGCACCATAGAGAAGGACTGCCTGGCCATCAAGAGGACAGTCCTCACTTTCCGATACGATCTGTTGGGACGCCCATTACTATCTGTTCGGACCAACCACTCTGTGGTATATGGCACATCAGTCATTTAAATTCAAGGTGGTGGGATTTGGTGGGAGCGCCACTTTGTGAATTGAGGGCGAGGCCAGAGGAGATAAGTGATAAGAATCACACACCTGTTTGGGAAAAGGATAAGAGGAGTGAGAGAAGGGTGCCTCGAGAAAAAGAGACACAGAGAGACGTGTGTGTGTGTGTGTGTGTGTGTGTCTGTGTGTGTGTGTGTGTGTGTCTGTGTGTGTGTGTCTGTGTGTGTGTGTCTGTGTCTGTGTGTGTGTGTGTGTGTGTTAGAAAGCGCATAATATAATTTATAAATCTGGTTCTGACAAACCTTGTCCTCACCCCGCTGCTCCCCCTTCCCTGAACCAAACGCTTTCCTACATCTCTTCTCAATATTATTAACTCCTCCATATTTTCAGGTCATATTGTATTGTCCTTTGAGAAGTGCATTCTCACATTTGCTCCTTAACTTTGGAATAGGCTTCCTGACAGTCCTGACATCACATATCACATATCACAACCTTGTGCTCCAGTACATATGATCAGATGTACATTATCAACTTGTTCTCCAATTGTGTCTCACCTCATGAAGATTATGGACTTTCAAAGGGTAGATGCCGACCCCACAAACATCTTGAACCATCCAGAGACGTACCAGCATTATTTGAATCCCACTTCATGTAGAGTCTAGACATTGAACTTGGAGGAGAAACAACCTCTTAACCGTGACTAAAAAAACATTCTACATATACTGTTACTCCAGAATTGAACATTTAAAAACTCTGGCATGGAAAAGTTGGTGTTATATAGTAATTATAATTTCACTTCAGTTATTACAATAAAAGCACAAATACCCAAAGCACATAAAATCTATGCATCATTTAACCAAAGCTGTTTTTTCAATGCATTTTATACAAATTGTGAGATTGCCCTCTAGTGGTCAAGAGAGTATTGTCGAAGGAAACCACAACCAGATGGCGCCATCTGGTGGTCGAGAGATAAAAATTTCAATATGGTCATTAGAGTAGCTGGAGGGAGTGATGAAGTGGATGCTGCAGAAACTCCTCAGCATTATAGACAACACTGCTCATAGATTCTTTATCATTATGCTGAAATCACTGCAGCACTTTCAACCAACGGTTCAGTACACCACAGACATGACATTATCCAATAAAACTGTTCAAATGTTCCACTTTCATTAGAAAAGTAATCTCTTTAAACTAAAAGGCTGGTCAGTATCCAGTCAGTAATTATTTTGCACATTTAGATTTAGAAGAACTTTTACAGTTCTTGAATAACATTTCTAGATTTGTATTTTATACTAGTGTGTATCTGTAAATATTTTTTTATTCATATTGATTTAATATTATATCATATCATTTGTATAATTGCAAACACATTTTTCTAAACCAGTCACTGGAGAAGCCTTTGTTCTACATGTTGTGTCCTGTTTTACATGCTATGCTTCAAAAGACCTCTAGAGGTAGTAAGGGAGTACAGAAGAACAATGGAAGACAGATGTAGATGGAGATTAATTAGTTCTGTATTAGCAATTGATTAGGATTGTTTTTATTTCAAGTGTCAAATATTATTTCCATAGCATCGCTTTCCTTTGTCCTTGTAACACAACACTATACACCTGATTGTTTTTATTTCCAACACTAAAATGAAAAAGCCATAAATTGTCAACTATGTATTACAGTCAAATTTTTTATTTTATTTTATCTTTGTTAAGCAACCTGAGAGTGGTGTGGAGATGGTGTAGATGGTTGGATGGTGTGGAGATGGTGAAGCAGGAAGTGGATAGGATTAGTAAGGAGGAAGTGAGAGCAGTGATTAAGAGGATGAAAAGTGGAAAGTCGTTAGGATCCGATGACATACCAGTAGAAGCTTGGAGATGTTTAGGAGAGACGGCAGTGGAGTTTTCAACAAGATTGTTTAACAAGATTTTGGAAGGTGAAGGTGCCTGAAGAATGGAGAAGGAGTGTGCTGGTACTGATCTTTAAAAATAAGGGAGATGTGCAGACCTGCAGTAACTACAGGGGAATAAAGTTGATCATTCACACCATGAAGTTAGGGAAAAGAGTAGTGGAAGCCAGGCTGAGGTTGGTGCCGGACATGTATGAGGACAGTGTGAGAGCAGTGAAGTTTGCAGTTGGAATGACAGACTGGTTTAAAGTGACGGTTGAATTGCATCAAGGATCGGCTCTGAGCTCTTTCCTGTTTGCAGTAGTGATGGACAGGTTGACGGACGAGATCAGACAGGAGTCTTTGTGGACCATGATGGTTGCAAATTATGTTGTTATTTGTGGTGAGAGTATGGAGCAGGTTGAGAAGAGCCTGAAGAGGTGGAGGTACATGCTGGAGAGAAGGGGAATTAAATTTAGTAGGAGTAAGACAGAGTACATGTGTGTGAATAAGAGGGTGGGCAGAGGAGTGGTGCGGTTGCAGGGAGAAGAGGTGAAGAAGGTGGAGGAGTTCAGGTACCTGGGGTCAACAGTGCAAAGTAATGGAAAGTGTGTTAGAGAAGTGAAGAAAAGTGAAGTAAGTGCAGCAGGGTGGAGTGGGTGAAAAAGAGTGATAGCAGTAGGGATTTGTGATAGAACAGTATCTTTGAGAGTGAAAGGGAAAGTTTATAGGACTGGGGTGAGACCTGAGATGTTGTATGGATTAGAGACAGTGGCATTGAGTAAAAGACAGACGGTGGAGCTGGAGGTAGCAGACCTGAAGATTTTAGGGTTTTTGTTGGGAGTGATGAAGATGGACAGGATTAAAAATAAGTTAATTAGAGGGACAGCGCATGTAGGATGTTTTGGAGACAAGGTGGGACATGGGGTATATCAGTAGGAGAATGCTGAGGATGGAGCCCCCAGGAAGGCGGAAAAGAGGAAGACAAAGGAGAAGGTTTATGTATGTGAGGAAAGACATGCAGGTAGTTGGGTTGAAAGAGGCAGATGTAAAGGACAGGTGGGTATGGAGATGGATGATCTGCTGTGGTGACCCCTAATGGGAGAAGCCAAAAGAAGAAGAAGATGAAGAAGAAGAAGATATTTCCACTTACACCATTTAATTCTTCCAAACAAGGCCTGTTCACCCATTCAAGCTAAAAGTATTTCTATTTAAAAGGTAACTTCCCTAAAATATGAATTGTTATTGAAATCGTACTATATTTCCACATGTGAAAAAGAAAATAAAGATTTGCTGCAACAAATTTAGTCTTTAAACATTTATTGTAGAAAGATCTTTACAAAGTAAGTTACAAGTACAAATGACTTTGATTCTTTCCCAAATTACTTTCCTCAACAATTTATATCTTCATTGAACAAATCTTATGGACAACTTTCCATATAAGGAGATGTTTCCTCTTAGAGAGGCAAAAAGGATGCTGAGGCAACGTCTGAAAATAAAAAACTATAAAATAATATGTACAGTCCCCTTTGTAGTGTCAGTAATTCGCCACTAGAGGCCGCTCTCGTAATTTTCTCTCGTAATGTCACCAGGATTCTCAGCCACTCCAACAACATACACAACCTGGAAAACTCCTGAGTTACCTTTTTATTGTAAACAGAGTTTTGTATGCCATTTTTCCGACGACAAGATTTGGCCATGTGTACACTTTGGCAAAAAAAATCCTTTACGATTTGCGCATGTTATAATAAATATAGAAGCCTATTATGTGCTTTGCCAGAAAGTGTCGCAAACGAATTATAAACTTGCGATTGCGAGAAAAAAGTCAGAAATCTCCTCACAATTATGAGTTTATATCTCGTAAATCTGACCTTTTTCTTGCAATTCTGTCTTTTTTCTTCTCTCAATAATGAAAAAAATGTTCTCGCAATTTAGACTTTTTTGTTATTCTCTTATTGTGAGATAAAAAGTCTTTTTCAAAAAAGCTTTTTTCAGTGTCAGAAACGGGCTTTCATAAGGGAACAGATAAAAATGGTGTTTGACTTCACACCTTTCATGTACATAATATATTAAAATAGTGTAACACACATCTAGTGTTACATATTTATAATACAAGGCTATTAGAAGTAAAGGAAATTCTAGTATTTGATGGCCTTTTTTAAAGATCTCAATAATGGTTAAAAAAGGTGAAATAATTTTTATTTCACCCTTTTTATTTATCAAAAGTCTGTCTTTCTTGTCATAAAAAGTGATAAAGATCAAGATTTTTTATAAAATAATGTTTCACAAAATAAACAATCTGTTTTTGACCTGTGAAAGGGTTTTGATCATGTTGGTGCTCTAAATTTGACTTCTGTTTTTCAGCCTGTCTTTTAGCATCCTAGTGTTGTTATGTTGTCAGGAAACAGAAAGAAGCAAAACCAGACAAGGCTGATCACTCTTTTTCTCTTTCTTTCTTTTTTTCTTTCCTCCAAATCACTTCTATTTCCCCCTAATGGTCGCTGTAAGAATAACAGGACACGACACGTCTCAAATTTATTCTCCATTTCTAGCATTTTCTCTCTTTACACATATTTACTGCCTCTTTCATTCTTTAGTTTTATTGCAGCCCCCATTCATTTTGCTACATTTCAATATTGTTATTTTATTTGTATTTATAATTTGTATTATCTATTTTTCTTTCAGTTTTTTGTTGTTGTTCTTTCCTATCTCTCTTATATTTTTTAAATAAATCTTTCTCTCTGCCCATCTTCTGTTCTTTGTACCTTATTGTGTTCAATATGGGGGAAGTGATAGCTCAGTGGTTAAGCCATTGGTTAAGATATTGGTCTTCTGATCAGAAGGATGAAAGTTCAAATCATAAATCACAACTGTTAAAAAAGTCACTATAGATAAATGTCTGTCAAATGGCAAAAATGTAAATATGTTTCTTCTTTGCAGTTTTTATTGACTGCACCACTGTTTCAAACATTTGGAGTAAAATAATTGTCCCTGTCAAAATATTTCATAATTTGGAGATGCTCACTAACTTTGATAAAATACAGTCAGGTTGCAACAACCAAAATCAGTTCACATCTAAGCAAGGAAAAATTCTAAATCTTCTCAGAAATGTACACCAAAAAACAAACTTAGGACTAACTTGCACTTGGGAATGATAATCTATTTTTATATGTAGAACTTTTCAGGACCAAATCTGTAAATTGACCCAAACATGTTTCCCTTTCAGAATTCACTGTATTTTGTTTCATCTGTAAAGTCCTCACAAAGTCTGAACCAATTCTGTGTGAAATGTTTCAGGTTTTACTAAATAAACAGTTGGAATAATCGATTAAAATACCTTGAAACCCTCACACACTTACACAACCCCCAGACTGTATTTATGCACAATGAACCAGAACTCTTACAATACACAGATGAAATGATTTATTTAAAAAGGAATATACAGAACAAATATGTCAGTACAAACATTAATTTTTCTTCTAACAGATTTCTTGTTCACACGATATGTGTTTTTGATTGAGAATATTTTCCAGTCAGATTATTTTCCCATATTTTCTCATCAAATTTATTTCCCTTGCAATCGAGTTTGAGTATAATACTGATACATAATAAGAAATTATAATAGAATGAAAACATACTAAAAATAAACTCATAGTGCTCATAGTATTCCAATAATATTAAGATTAAAAAAACATATAGAAAAAAAATGTAATGCAAATGTGGAGCATCAAAGTAGTCACAAAATAAACAATTTTAATAATACACAGATTTTGTGTGGACCAACACATGCCGATGAAATACAATGATATGACAGTTAATGTAAGTGTAGCAACATATTTCTAGACATCAGTCACAGTATGACGATTCTCACTCTGCATTAAAGTATTACAAAATTTACAAATGTACATCATACAAAAATGTATGATTAACACACATCTCCATTACATCCTCACCATCTCAATGTGCTTCTTTTTAAATTAGGAACCAATCAGATTATTTCTGTATCCAATGTCAAACTAAGAACAAATGCACAGAAATCCTTATGATAACAGAAGACAGAACAGATGCCTCTCCATGGCCTCGGTGCCACAAACTCAACAGGTCTATTTGTTCTGGATGCTGTAGGCAAAGCAACCTGTCCATCTGGAGCAGGAACATGATCACCTATAGCTGCATTTAAAATCTTGTCCAATATGTGAAATAAAATTATAGGGTAAAATAAAACAAAGTTTTCAGCTTATATTTTCTGGGGAAAGAAGTAACTCAGTGGTTAAGACTTCTGACTTTTGATTAAAAGGTTATGAGTTCTGATTACAGCACCACACAAGTTGCCACTGTTGGGCCCTTGAGAAAGGCCCTTAACCTTCAATTTTACAGTTGCATAAATAAGATTATAGTAAGTCGCCCTGGATAAGGGCATATGCCAAATGCAGTAATTGTTCAGTCTAGACTAGCTATGAAACCTTTGTAGCTTTTGTGTGATGAACAGTGAATAAAGCATTGTAGTTTTAATAATGTGGATTATTTTGCCCCATGTGAATGTAAACACCCAAACAGCATCATCAATCTTCTAGAGAATAATGCATTTCCATTGTTTATGCTCATCTAACTCTTGTTTTGTACTTTTATACAAGTCTTCTAAAAGTTTATAATCAGTTATATGCTTGGTAATAAATTCTTCAATGAAATCTTTAAATTTTGTCTCTAAGTCATTCATCTGCTCAGCTTGTCTTCTCGCCTCATCCTGATATTTAGTCTCCATTTCTTTCTTTTTCTTCTCATAGTCATTTTTCATTTGCTCCTGTTCTTTGTATTCTTTATCTTTTCTTTCTTTTTCTTCTTTCTCTCTCTTTTTAATTTCCTCTTGCCTTTCTGCTTTTATCTTCTCTTTCAGTTTCTGTAGACTCTGTCTCTCTTCTTCTCCTCTTGTATTTTCCTCTTCCTTCCTCCGCAGTGCTTCTTCTCTCTCCTTAAATGTATTTTCCCTTATACGCCTATCCTCTTCCAACCTCTCTCTCTCTTCCTCCATATTCTTCCTGATCTGTTGAAGCTCTTCTTCAAATTTGGCTTTCAGAGCCTCCTTTTCAGCTTGCAATTGTTCTTCTTTCTCTTTCAGCATCTCCTTTTGTTTCTTTTGTATCGACATCTCTGCATTCTCAAACATCTCATTAGTAAAATAATTGTCCCTGTTAAACTTGATCATATTTTCCATCATTTGGAGAAGATCTCTAACTTGGGTGGAATCTTTTACAATGTTATTGAACAAGTGAACTCTTCCACCACAGTCCCTGATTAACCTGTTCACATATGCATCATCACTGGTCTTGATATAATCTTCTATTGTTTTACCTTTCAGTTTATCTCCTCCAGTAAACAGCACTATAGTGTATTTTGCAGCCTCGGCACCAAAGATCTTCTTAATCAGAGACAATGTTTCCTTCTCTTCCTCAGTGAACCTTCCCACACTCAGCACAATGATGAAGGCATGGGGTCCTGGTGCCAGCATTGAAATGCATTTCACAATTTCTTCTGTTACTTCTTCATTTGATAGTGTGGTGTCAAAGAGTCCTGGAGTGTCCACAACAGCTACTGATGTGCCCTGAACTTCTGCAATTCCCTTCTGGCACATTTTTGTAACAGATTTCATGCTGATGTCACTTTCAAATTCTTCTCTTCCTAGAATAGTGTTTCCTGTGGCACTCTTCCCATTTCCTGTTTTCCCAATCAGTAATATTCTGAGATGATTGGAGTCAGAGTTTTCACCTTCAGCACCTGAAAATGACACAGTGGTTTATTAATTCAGTGTCTGATTTAAAATATTATATATTTAATTATAGTGTTTAACTGCATTTTAATTGGTGTGACAATTTTGAATTTATTGGTACAATTTACTAATTTTAATCTTTATCAGGAACATTATGTGTGTGTGTGTGTTTGTGTGTGTGTGTCCACACACAAATAAGTTGTTGGCAACTGGCCTTAACCAAGCTCGAAATTCATTTTATTTAAGTCAAGTATTGCTAAATTTTGATTTTACCATAGCTTAAAAAAAAAATTCGTTTTACGTCTGTGATGCAATCTGAGTAATATTTACACCAATAACAGAAAGCTAATTGGATGTTGTAAGTTGGTTATATGTAGTTGTAAAACAGATAATTATATCTGGAAAGAAATAACTACAACACCAAGGAAACAACAAGAAAAACATTCTAAAGTGCTGTGGGGGCATGTTAGTGAGCATTAGAAGTAGCGTTAAATGGACAATCAGAAATTAAGACCAGTTTAAAATTGTTTAAGACTTTTACATTTTAGACTTTAAAACCCCATAGAAACCCTGGTAAATAGATTTTAAATGTAAAACATTTAATATAATATCTAAAATAACCATTTCATTATTTAGTGTTTACACATTGGGTTTTAAACTACGCACCTGCTTCCCGTGGTTTTGCTTGAAGTCGCTTTATTTCAGCCAGTTCATCCTCTAGTGGCTTTTTAGCTCCATCTTTCTGTGCCTCAATGTACATTGAGAGAGTATAAATCTTGTTCATATTTGTTACTTGGTCTAACAGTTTTGGTAGCTGTTTATGTCCTCGTTTTTTTTCTTTCTCTAAGATCATATATCTGTTTCCAAACAAGCGTCGAAGTTCTTCCATTTCTGAACTTCGCTGAACAAAGTTATTTGTAGCTTCATTAATGTTCTCGCTGGTAAAAAGAATTATACTGTGATCACACACCCGTGGACTAAAGATTCTCTGAATCATCTCTATTTCTGTTTTGTCATCATCAGTGAGAGGACCAACGGGAATGATGAAAAGAAAAGCATGGACAGGATTATCCAGAGAGATACAGTGGAGAATCTCATCCATCACTTCTTCATCTGAGAGTTGAGTGCTCTGGAGAGTTCGCATCATTACCAGCCTGAGACGGCGTCCACAGACTTCTGCAGTCTTCACATTTCTCTCGCCCAATAAGAGATCTGATATGGAGGTCTTTAGTGCTTCATCACTTCCACACAGCACCAGGTTTAACACTGGCAACGAGGAATCACTTTCCAGAGCTGAAAAGTAAATCAGTAATATTTAGAAGTGTCTGTCTATTAAACTCAGTAACATTTAGGACTGATGTGCTGTAGATGTTTAAAACAACATATAAAATGTAAAGCTCTGATGTGAAACTGCTCTTATTTAAATCCATAATAAACTATGAAAAAAGTATTTATTTTCTTTAAATTCATAGATAATAATACATTTAATAAATAATAGGTGGGTAATCAAAAAAATCTAATGTGGTAAAAATGTAGACAAAAATCCAGATTCATCAGTTTTGTGATAAAGTGTGTTATTGACAGTTTGGGCTGGATTGAGTCAGAAACTGCTGAGCTCCTGGGAATTCGACACATAACGGGTCCTGGTGCCAGCATTGAAATGCATTTCACTATTTCCTCTGTTACTTCTTCATTTGATAGTGTGGTATCAAAGAGTCCTGGAGTGTCCACAACAGCTACTGATGTGCCCTGAACTTCTGCAATTCCCTTCTGGCACATTTTTGTCACAGAGGTCAAGCTGACATCACTCTCAAATTCTTTTCTTCCCAGAATGGTGTTTCCTGTGGCACTCTTCCCATTTCCGGTTTTCCCAATCAGTAAAATTCTCAGATGATTGGAGTCAGCGTTTTCACCTGAAAATGACACAATGTTAAATTATTTCATAATTAATTAAATGTCTATGGTTTAAATATTTAATTTATTTTTTAATGCTGTTACAATGGTGGCAACTAAATGCTCTGTTCTGGCACCGAGGTGGTGGACCTACCTCTTCCTGCAATATCAAAATTAGCACTTTCCAAGTTTGTAGAATTCGAGTTATATTTATATTGAGTTTGTATTCTTGCGTACCAGTGTAGATTTATTCACTACTAGAGATTTAAAGCACGTTTGTACGTCGCTCTGGATAAGGGCGTCTGCTAAATGCCACAAATGTAAATGTAAATGTAAATGTCATAAAACGATATTTTTATTGTTGTGGACAATTATCTAATCTTAATTCAGAAAACTTTATTTTCTTTTGGTTTTTGTTTTGTTTTGTTTGTTTGTTTGTTTGTTTGTTTGTTGTGAATTGTAATTGTGGCCTTTATTTTAAAGTCAGATTTGAATAAATCCTTGAATAGGTACATTGATTATCATATCACAAGGACTGTAGTATTAGTAGAATTTGTGAGTCTTGTGTGTGCATTATATATATATATATATATATATACCTGCTTCCTGTGGTTTTGCTTGAAGTTGCTTCTTCATTTCAGCCAGTTCATCCTCTAGTGGCTTTTTAGCTCCATCTATCCGTGCCTCAATGTACATTGAGAGAGTATAAATCTTGTTTATATTTGTTACTTGGTCTAACAGTTCTGGTATCTGTTTATGTCCTTGTTTTTGTTTTTGTTCTTTCTCTATGATCATATATCTGTTTCCACACAAGTATCGAAGTTCTTCAATTTCTGAATTTTGCTGAACAAAGTTAATTGTAGCTTCATTAATGTTCTCGGTGGTAAAAAGAACTATACTGTGATCACACACCCTTGGACAAAAGATTCTCTGAATCATTTCTATTTCTGCTTTGTCATCATTGCTGAGAGGACCAACAGGAATGATGAAAAGAAAAGCATGGACAGGATTATCCAGAGAGATACAGTGGAGAATCTGTTCCATCACTTCTTTATCTGAGAGTTGAGTGTTATAGAGAGTTGGCATCAGCATCAGCCTGAGACGGCGTCCACAGACTTCTGCAGTCTTCACATTTCTCTCGCCTAGTAAGAGATCTGATATGGAGGTCTTTAGTGCTTCATCACTTCCACACAGCACCAGGTTTAACACTGGCAACGAGGAATCACTTTCCAGCACTGAAATTAAAAAAGTCAAAATCACTAATATTTAGAAGTGTCATCTATTAAACATTTAGGACTGATGTGCTGTAGATGTTTAAAACAGCATATAAAGTATAAATCTCTGATGTGAAACTGCTCTTATTTATATCTATAATAAACTATCTAAAAATATATATTTAATTTTCTTTAAATTCAAAGATAATATTACATTAATTAAATAATAGGTTGTAATAAAAAAATAATCGAATGTGGTAAAAATGTAGACAAAAACCCAGAATCATCAGTCTTGTGATAAAGTGTGAATACTGCGTTGTTAAGAGATTGGCCTAGGTTGAGTATTTCAAAAACTGCTGAGCTCCTGGAAATTCCACACATAAAACTCTCCAGAGGTCACAGAATGATGCAAAAACCAAAAACATTTATGGAGTGACAGGTCTGTGAGTGGAAATGCCTTGATGAGAAATCAGAGAAAAAAGGCCAGATTGGTTTTATCTGGCAGAAAATATATAGTAATTCATATAATCACAGTTTACCTCCACCTCCCTATCTACTAAATCTCAGTATTAGGGGTGGGGGGTGGGGGCTGGATCCTGGACTTCCTGACTGGGAGACCTCAGTCCCAGGATCGGAAACAGCATCTCCAGCACCACCACAATGAGCACTGGGGCCCCTTGGGGCTGTGTGCTCAGCCCACTGCTGTTTACTCTGCTGACTCATGACTGTGTAGCAATGCAAAGCTCGAGAGCATCACTGCCTGGTATGGGAACTGGACCGCCTCGGATCGCAAGACCCTACTGAGGATCGTGAGGACAGCTAAGAAGATCATTGTGATGGAGGGGAGAGAGACTCCAGACATTTACACCACAGACTTTATCCACAAAGCCAACAACATTGTGGATGACCACACACACTCTTCACCCTCCTGCTATCAGGAAAGACTGTGCAACATCTTTTTCCTGCAAGTCATCAGGCTCCTCACCACAGAACTAAACTGAAACTAAAACACACACACACTCAACTGTGTGAACTGTACAACCTGAACTCAATACACACTTATTACTCATCTCAATCCATTCAACCACCATTTATTTATTATTTACACTTAACCATATTATACTGTTTACATTCTGTTTTTTTGCAACTCTCGACTGCTACTGCTGTTTTTGCACTTGTTTTTATGTTTAAAAATACTGTTGTTCATAGTTGTTGAACTCTTGTTTCCTTGTAGTCTTTTTTTGCACAGTACTGTATAATCAGACTTTACAGTAGGTTTACTGTTCGACGCTATTTTGTATTTTGTGTTATGTGTATTTGTCCTACACTGTCTTGTGTTGTCTGTCTGCACTGTTTTTTGTCTGCACTGTTTGCACACAATGCACTTTATGTAGCTTTATGTTATGTCTTGTAGCTCTATGTTGGTTGGTGCAGCAATAGAGTTCTGGAGAAACGTTGTCTTCAATGTGTACTTTGTACCACTATGTATGGTAGAAATGAGAATAACAGCTTATTGACTAGACTTGAACCAAGACAAATGTAAATCTTTCTTTTTAAATGTGTTAATTTTTTTTTTAGTTTTGTTAAAATCTTTCTTTTTAAATTTGTTGTGTGTTTTTTTTCTATTTCAAAATGTTTCAAATGTTTGTAATTTAAAAGTGCAACGATACTGACTTAAAATTAATTGTTTAATTTTTCTTACCAGTCATTCTTTTAAAATAAGTTTTTTCTTTTCTAAAAAGCATTTTTGTACCTCTACCAATTCTTTTTAGCAGGAATTTATATACTCACGCCTCAAGTGCTCTGCAGGCTCTTTCTGTTGTAGAAATCCACTTATACCTTGAACTGAATAAATAAATAAACACGGTAAGACATTAATAAATTGGTGGTGTATTTTTACATTTTAATGTCAAAGCTTTCAGCCTCATTGAGGTTAATAATAATAATCACAAAAATCACAAAAGCGTAATCCTAACCAACACAACTAACCAAAATGAATTAAACATGCAATTAGTTTTATTAGCCTCTTACTCACAAAATATTATGCATAACATTGTCATTTTAGCTTATTTCTCACAAAGGCAAAGTAGGTTTTATGTTTATTTATCGTCAACTAAACACTTACCAAAACTTGTGAATTTTCCCATGAATGTTGATTTGCTCTTCTCTGGAAGATTTAGTGTTCTCTCTCCCAGTCTTGTAGGATTATCATCAATTTGAAAAGATTCCTCAGAGACGTCACACATGAGACAAATTCCCCCGTTCTTTTTGACCACATAACTGATCTGATCAAAAAGCTCACGACATGAATTCTTTTCTTTAAGCTGTTTCAATTCATAATACGTCTGACATTCATTTATTAAACTTTGAAAAGCATTCGACTTTTCTCCAGACTTGCCTCCAGTAGAATCCTGCTCTATACCAATGACAAAGGTGTAGTTTAGAGCTTGCTTACTGAAGTAGTTTAATAACAATCCTAAGTGGCTCTTGTCCTCCTCTGTGAAGCTGTGAGGTTGTATCACAAGTAAAAATGCATGAGGTCCAGGGGCAGAAAGATGTACACATTCTTTCAGTTCCTCTGGTTTTAGTTTTGGGTTAAACAAAGAAGGTGCATTTATGAGAGTGATGTGTGTTTCTTCAACACATCCACTGGCTGTCTTCCTGCACCTTTGAAATGCATCTTTTCCCAGGATAAAATTTCCCACCATGCCGGTATGTTGCAGACTTTTTCCCATCACAATGATCCTCAGCTCAGACACTGTAAAAAGGATAGAAAAATAAATGGAAGATATTATTTATTAATATTCCATATTTACATGTTCACTAAGAGTTTAATAAATGGCAACAGAAAACTATCAAATAAATAAATAAATTGAATTCATGACACTGAGATGCTTAATACGAATTAAATGCAATGTAATAGGGAATGACAAAAAAAAATAAAACTCTCTCTCTCTCCCCCCCTCCTTTTCTCTCTTTTAGTGAGCTGAGTCTTTTTGTATGTCTGTATTTTGCCCGAATGTGATAGGAAGAGACAGATTTATTAAACTGTTGGAAAGCAACCAACCTTCAGCCCTGGTACAGGATGCAATAAAAGTATGCAAGCTCAACACATCAGTCCACATAGTTTTTTAAGCTTTCCTGTGTCTTTTTCTAAAATATTCACAAGTAAATATATATATATATATAGTTAATCAGCACCATTTGTGTACAATTTTGCTTTAAAATATAGTACAAGTAAACAGTGGACTGAAGAGCCTGCTAACAACTTTTCCCTATTTATTGCCTGCAAGCTCTTCTTTAAGCACCTTTTGCATTGGACTGCATTGCCATACTTTAAATTATTACTCAGAGCAAGTGGCCATGACCAGTGGCAGATTTATGCATGGGTGACATGGGCTACCACCCAGGATGGCAACTTGCCAGGTGGCAGCACAGGGCATCCAAAAAAAATGGGGATTGTTTATTTTTAACGCTCAATGTCACATCAATTATAATATTATACCGCCATGTACCACTGGGCTGAGTCCAAATTAAAATTGTGGCTGCCAAAAAAGGTCTAATCCATCAGGAGCCCAATTCAGAAAAAAAGGGGTAAAAGATAAAAAAGTTTATGCAGCTCTATCATTCATCTCATTATGAGGATAGTAAAGTCTAATGCATTCAATGAAATAGGCTATGCTATAATAAGGTTATGCTATGTTGCTTCAATATTGCCTCAAGAAATCAATATTTATTTGTCTGTTCAACTAGCTTACATAACATTATAATTTATAGTATGTAGTTTTATAATAATGTGTGTAGCAACAAAACAATTACAACTTAACTAGTCCAGTTGAATTGTAGTTAAATGAGCGCTTATTGATTTTGTTACCTTTAATGAAGTTTTCTGTGATTGTAATGAAAAGGTCCAGAACTGATTCTCCAGTGGATCTTAAAAGGTTTAAAATACATCTATATTATAGTAATATATATATAGGAGTTTGATAAATTGTGCACAATGACGCGTTTTTAATTGTGCAATAAATGCATTTAGGGTGATATTTATACATGAGAACATGCTTACACAAATGTATACAAATTTGTGGACTGCTCTGAGACTATGTTCTTACTCTTCCAGTGAGGAGATTATTAAAGTTGAAACTATGATCTAATAATCCACCATGTCACAGGAGCACCTCAGCGGTCATGCTGTCATTAATATTAACCATGCAGTTGCTGGTCAGATTTGTTAAGATGTTGTAATTGATGGTTAAAGATTGGTTTTGTTTGTTGTGTAAAGTGCTAATTTATTTGTGGTGTTCCTAATATCTTATTCAGTGGTTAATTAAATCAAGGTTGTTGTTGGTATTTTTCTTTTTACAGTAGGCGGTTGCACACGGGGTGGGGGGTTGGCTGGGGGGGGGTTGGGTCAGGGCGTGGCTCACCCAGGGCACCATTCATGCTAGATCCAAGAAAAGGAAATAAGTCACATTTGATTTGGCAATGGAAGTGAGAGTAAGAGAGGAGAGTTGTGTTCATGTGTAATAATGTGGTACCACTATTTTGAAGAGGAAGTGGAGGTTAAGTGAGGGAGTGACATTAAAATATTCAGGTAAACGTTACAAATGGTGAATTTATTAAACAGCAAAAGTTTCATCCTCCTGTCTCTTCTGCCTTGCTAATTAATAACTCCTGACTATCTAGTATTAGTTGAATTATTGTGATCATTTTTAAAAAGGATTGCCTCCACACTTTTAGCCTGTGATTGAAAAACATTGCAGCCTCACTTACGTGCTGGTGGTGGGCTCATACTTTTTCTTCTCCTCCTATGCTTTTCTGGATCTGTGAAGTAATTAGACAATAGAAAAATCAGATCACAGATTAATCTAACCCAGCCTTTATGGTTGCACAAGCCAGTGCACTCTCAGTGCCGGTCTCAAGCCCGGATAAATGGGGAGGGTTGTGTTATAAAAGGGCATCCACAATATCGTTAGCCAACAGGGTACCGGTGGAAATTGGGATACTATTGGCCGAAGAAAGAAACCGAGAGGAGAAAGACGTCTGCAGAGACGGCAGGGAAAAGAGAAGGATAGGAGAGGGGAGGTTTAGGTGGGAACTTTAAATGTTGGTACTATGTCTGGTAAAGGGAGATGGTTATTATGCTTAAGCTGATATGATGGAGAGGAGAAAGATAGACATGTTGTGTGTTCAGGAGACCAAGTGGAAAGGGAGTAAGACCAGAAACATTGGAGGGAGTTTAAACTGTTCTATCATGGTGTAGGGGTAATTCTGAAGGAAGAGTTCAGAAAAAGTGTAGTGGAGGTGAATAGAGTTTGTAATAGGGTTATGATTGTGAACCTGAAGGTTGAAGAGGTGATGATAAGTGTCATCAGTGCCTATGCTCAACAAGTGTGTTGTGAGATGGAGGAGAAGGAAAAATTCTGGAGTGAGTTAAATGAAGTGGTGGAGAGTGTAGCTAGGAATGAAAGATTGGTGATTGGGGCAGACTTTAATGGGCATGTAGGTGAAAGGAACAAAGGTGATAAGGAGGTGATGGGTAGGTATGGCTTTAAGGAGAGGAATGTGGAAGGGCATGAGGGTGGTAGGTAAAGAGGTGCTGGATGATTGGACAACTACTGCAGAAGTGATAATGGACATTCGGTGTAACCCAGATGAGGATGTGGTTCCCTCTTGAGTCTGGTTCCTCCCAAGATTTCTTCCTTATGCCATTTCGGGAGTTTTTCCTTGCCACAGTGCCACCGGCTTGCTCGTCAGGGAAAAACTTACTTATTAAGAACATATTCACTTTTAATCACCACATTATATGTGTGAAGCTGCTTTGAGACAATGTTTATTGTTAAAAGTGCTATACAAATAAAAATAAATTGAAAAATGAATTGATAAGGCAGACAGCTAGAAAGGCACTTGGTGTAACATCTGGAAATAGAAAGGAAGACAAAGAGATGTGGTGGTGGAATGAGGAAATTCTGGAGAGCATAAGGAGAAAGAGTTTGGCGACACCAAATTTTAATCGACAGAGAGATGAGAAAAGTAGGCAGGAGTACAAGGATACCTGGCAGCAAGTACAGAGGGATGTAGCGAAAGCCAAGGAAAAGGCATATGAGGAGCTGTAATTAAAGCTGGACACAGAGGCAGAGGGACCGAGCTGGGAAAGATGTGCTGCAAGTTAGAGCAATACAGGATGGAGATGGAAATGTGTTGACTAGTGAGGAGAGAGTGTTGAGAAGATGGAGGGAGTATTTTGAGCAGCTGATGAATGAGGAAAATGAGGGAAAGAGAATGTTGGATCTTGTTGAGATGGTGAAGAAGGACGTGGATAGTATTAGTAAGGAGGAAGTCAGCAATTAAGAGGATGAAGTGTGGAAAGTTGGTTAAACACAGATGACATACCAGTAAAAGCCTGGAGATGTTTAGGAGAGATGGTCTTTTTAAGATATTTAAGAATAAGGAAGATGTGCAGACCTGCAGTAACTACAGGGAAAAAAGTTGTCAGTCACACCATGAAGATATGTGAAAGATTATTGGAAGCCAGGCTGAGAGAAGAAGTGACTATTTGTGAGCAGCAGTATGGTTTCATGCAGTGGTGATGGACAGGTTGACGGACGAGGTCAGACAGGCGTTTTCGTTAGCTCAAGTCGTCTCATCTCCAAGGAAAATACACTGAATAAAACCTTATTATATATTTACATTCTCTTTCTATTATGTTTTTATACAAGATTTGTTATTTAGAAATGTATTTTCCAATTTAATAACATGAAACATAAAAACGGGGTGTCATTTTGAGGGTTGGAACGGATTAATGCCATTTTAAGTATTTTCAATATGGAAAACTGATTTGATGTGCGAGCAAATTGAGATACGAACTCGTGCACGGAAGAAATTCAACTCGTAGGTCAAGGTACCACTGTATTTCTCTGGGGAGTTTATCTTTTTCCTCCCGATGCCGTGCAGCTCAGAACACAGGTGAGGTGCGTTTGTTCGTTTTCCGTTCGGAAATTTCATTGGTCTAATGTTATGTCACTCAGAGTTTTGGCTTGATGATTGTGAAACCGGGAAAAACCCAGGAAAAATTCATAAATTATCCTCTTCGTTGGTTCAGCCGTGGGGTTCAAAACAAGGGAAAAAAGTAGCGGCTTATAGTCCGAAAAATACGGTATTACCGACTGCAACTTTTGTACATTATCCCCTGTACATTTGGACCCCATATACTTCGTTACTGTACTTAAGTAGATTTTTTGGGTATCAGTACTTTACTCCACTATTTATTGTTCAGACAACTTTTTAGAAGAAAGAATTACATTTTTACACAAATATCTGTACTTTTTACTTCTTACATTTTCAAACCAGGCTCTTTACTTTAGTTTTAATCGATTGATTTGGTAAAATATTAATTTTTCTTTTCACTGCGTGCCGATTTCAGCCGAACATCCGATTTCCTGTTACTGCACGTCTTTTTCAATCCACTGGCGTATAAAGTCCTGTCTCTTACTCACCACTAGTTTACGAAGCTAAGAATGAGCAGGCAGAAGGCAGTAAGAAGTTTGAGGGACAGAGGAAGTCAGTGATGTAAACATGACTAAGAACAGACACATTCATGATCATCATCATCTTTTCTCTGCTTGTGTTCTATATGTGGCTTTTCAGCCTGGATACATTTATTAGGCAACAACATTTTTAATTCGTTTTGTATTAATATATATATATATATATATATATTTGGCTGTCAAAATTCAAATTATTATAAACGGCACTAAACTGTACTAACGCGCCATCAATTCAGCGTGCATTTCCGTTTTTACCATTTTTATAAAAAATATAAACACATAAATAAATAAATGAATAAATTTAAAAGAGGCGAAATTAAAACCTCCAGCAAAACATACACTTATTCATGACATCCCTGCTTTACTTATATATAAAATAAATAAATAAATAATATTTTTAATCAGTAAATCAGTAAGTCTCAAATCAAACACCAAATTCGCCATGTTTTACACAATTAACCCTTTGGGTGGCATTTTGTGGGTTTTTCCCTCATAATGGCGACAAAAACTTAAATTACTGTCTTTATTGATCGTACAGATAAAAACAAAACATCATTCAAATCTGTAAAATGTCTATGATTATATATAAAAGCTTCTTGACTTGACTCGAAGAGGTGCACTTTCTTCGGTATCACCTCTTTAACTGTCCGTGTGGAAACATAGCAAAGGCTCTTAATGATGTCCACACGTCTCTGCACTGTTATAGCCTTTATATTTAATCACTGTACATATGCTTACATACATATCACATGCTGTACATATGCTACATAATTAACTGCACTATTTGCCTGATTGCTACTTTTTGCACTTCTGGTAGATGCCAAACTGCATTTCGTTACTGTGTACCTGTACTATGCAATGACAATCAATCGATCTATCTATCTCTCTATCTCTCTTTCTCTCTATCTCTCTCTCTATCTATCTATCTATCTATCTATCTATCTATCTATCTATCTATCTATCTATCTATCTATCATGAAGGGGTCTGAAATTGTCATCGTAGGTGCATGTCCACTGTGGGAGACAAAATCTAAAAAAAATCCAGAAATCACAATATATGATTTTTAAACTATTTATTTGTATGATACAGCTGCAAATAAGTATTTGATCACCTGTCTATCAGCTAGAATTCTGACCCTCAAAGACCTGTTAGTCTGCCTTTAAAATGTCCACCTCCACTACATTTATTATCCTAAATTAGATGCACCTGTTTGAGGTCGTTAGCTGCATAAAGACACCTGTCCACCCCATACAATCAGTAAGAATCCAACTACTAACATGGCCAAGACCAAAGAGCTGTCCAAAGACACTAGAGACAAAATTGTACACCTCCACAAGGCTGGAAAGGGCTACGGGGAAATTGCCAAGCAGCTTGGTGAAAAAAGGTCCACTGTTGGAGCAATCATTAGAAAATGGAAGAAGCTAAACATGACTGTCAATCTCCCCCGGACTGGGGCTCCATGCAAAATCTCACCTCGTAGGGTCTTAATGATCCTAAGGAAAGTGAGAAATCAGCCCAGAACTACATGGAAGGAGCTGGTAAATGACCTGAAAAGAGCTGGGACCACCATTTCCAAGGTTACTGTTGGTAATACACTAAATCGTCATGGTTTGAAATCATGCATGGCACGAAAGGTTCCCCTGCACATGTCCAGGCACGTCTTAAGTATGCCAATGACCATTTGGATGATCCAGAGGAATCATGGGAGAAAGTCATGTGGTCAGATAAGACCAAAAT